>JAZHYW010030424.1:0-116281 GCA_037355805.1 Ixodes ricinus | reverse complement strand
CTGGCCGGGTATATTCGTGCTTTGAATGCCGCTTGCCAAGTTACTTCCTTGAATTGGTTGCCACGCTTTACACGAAGCACGGATGACCCGGTGACTCGCGGCCGCTTGTCGACGCAATGCAGACGAACGGAACTGTGTGTACAGACCTTATTTGTTGTTGACATCGTTTATTGCCGATCGCGTTGCAAGCGGCACTATCGCATTATGAATAACAGTAATTGTTGTATGTCGTCGTTACGTACTGATTGAGACAGAACACCAGGCTCAACGAGGATGCCGTTGTAGACACGACATGACGCAAGTACGGTCCTGCTCGAGGAGGCTCAGCGTAAAAGCGATGGAGTCTTGAGTTAGCACTGGGCGTTTGCCGATGTCCTTGTTCCCGCACATTCGCACACAACTCTTCAGTACACCGCAGGAGCAGAAACGTGTCGTTGGATGAAAAGCTAGATGGATGTGCAGGAAGGATCGCGGAGTGCTAGACGAGGCCTGGCAAAAGCTTTTTGACAAAGACCCGCGAAAGTATTGGAAAACATACAGCGCGTCGGCCCGGAACAGCTCCTGCAGCTCTCTTTACGCGTGAAACCAAGAATCGCAGAAAAAAAGAAAAAACGGGCAAAACGCCATGATTGCTAAATTCTTGTTTTTGTTTTCTTGTATAAAAGTTTTTATGTTGTTGTCACACTAAACGCATTTCAAGGCAATCCCCGCCCCACTATTTGCAAGTGAAAGGCGCTCGACTATTTTTAGTTCATGCGTCCGCGGACTGAAATAGCATTTGAATTTCAATATGAAATGAAATAGCATTTAAGTCTTATCGTAAACTTTACAAATATATATGGCTTCCGTCGTTATTGAATTGGAAGAAGAAAAAAAAAACTATATTTTTTAGAGCCTTAATTGATGTCACGCTATAAATCAATCAAAAGCAGTCTTTTTTTTTTCAGTTTCGCGTGTTGTTTTTATTAGTCCCGGCGTGAATATTGTTGGATATGTTAAATTAATTTGTACGGCATGCAAGCGCAACTTCGGGCTAAAACATCTTCATGGTCCCTTTAAATAAAAGCGCGTTATTTTATCATACTACAATCGTAGTTTCACGAACTGACTGCAATTGTAGTTGAAGAGAAGGGATGGCAGGGGGAAGGGGGCATGTTTGGTAGCTACGGATGCATAAGAAATAATAATGACAGACTAAACATGCATACCATAGGTAATGATTGTAAAACATACCGCTTTAGTTTTGCTGCGAGCCACCACATGGTGTTCTAAATGCTAATGATGTGACAAACGCCATAATACCCTCTATCCTATTACCATGAGCGTTTGAAAAGGTTGTTTGGCCTCAATGCGTCGGGATACATGGGTATGGTAACTGTAGATGGGCTAATACTGTGGTCAATCAAAAAGGTTCCCGAGGAATAAGAGGTATTTGTGGAAATACTGATATTTTAGTTCTGGTATTGCCATGAGTCTCACGTCATTACTACATCTTAGAAAATGTTAGTTTTAATCAATATTGCGAGCAGAAATTATAAAAAAAAGCAAATTTGAGGTGATTAATAGGAGGAATCAGCGCAAAAACACTGTGGAAAATTATCTGGGTGTTCACTTTTCTGCAGAACACGGGACAACAAATCATATAGAACAATACCAGCACCCCAACGTTCTCAAGATACGTTCAACACCACCCCCACCCCCCGACAAAAGAAAACCAAAAAACTGCGATATGCGCAGAGATAACGACAATGGACGTTTCACTTATACATTGTTCCTGTATGCGCACATCGCATTTTTCAGTTCTGTCCGTTTCACTTTAAGTGTGAGCGTAGCAGAAGCTACAAGAGCGATGCTCCAGTGCTTTCAGCGTCTCTGCCAAGCACGCGCGCTCGTGCAGTGCAAGCACTGTTCATGCCACATGCTCGCGCTTCTAGCCTCTGCTGCCTCTGGAGTTAAGCTGAAAAAAAAATGTGGCTAGGTTTACATGGGCTTTGTTATCACGGATGCGCCCGTAGAGCATCGAATCGAGGTTTGACTCTTTTCATTGGTAGCAAATGGGTAGAAGAGACAGAAGTAGGAAGACAGGCTGTGTGCGATTGCTCCCTGTTGGAATCGGTGTGCTACTGTCGCATTCACGTAAACGTAGCCATATATGCGATCGTAGGGCATGGAATCGTGCAGGGAAACAATCACACGCCCTCTGTCTCTTTACCTCCTCCTTCCTCTTGTACCCTTCTACTATCAATCAAAATAGTCAAATCACGATTCAATGAGCTACGGTCGAATCCATGTAAGCGCAGCCTATAATCGTATTACAAGCTTCGGCATCAGCTGGAATTCTTCTATTCTGCGCCGTAAATGGTTGTCTCAGTGTTCTGCAGGAAAACGAACTCGCGGACTTTATGGAGTGAATGTCGCGTCCGTAGATTGCAGTGACCGGCTTTTCCCCTAACGCTTTGTGGAAAAGAAGAAACGTATTTCTTGGACTGACCCGAAACTGTCACTTTCATAATATCAGAATTTACCTTACCCCTTTTTTGAGCTGGCACAGCTTCTTTGTGGCTTCCAGGTCATTGTTGCCGAACGTCTGCTTCAATGTCTCCCACTTCTCCTTCATCTACAAGACAAAAACAGAATTAGAACGCTCTCAAATGTCCCACGAACGTATTTTTCACGCGGTGTGTGAAGCGCTGACCCAGAGGCCGTTGAAGTGCCTTCAAAGACGCAGACGCGAAGGCGTGTCTTTCTTTGTATACTGTAGCACTATGGGTGGCATTCATTCGACGTCGTATTTGAGGTTGTTGTTTTCAGCGCATTATCAAATTTAGCTTACAATTACGTCTGCTATTACACATACCTTGATTGGGTGGAATGAACGTTCATGCACATTCAACATAAAATCCACTCTATCAGAATATCGCTCTTTGCATGCGATAAATAGGAGGAAGTTCCGAGCATGCGCTGTGAATAACGTCCTTAATTTTGGCGTCCAGTGAATGCCCCACGTAGACACTGAGAGCTTAAGAACCGCAGGATGTGACTTACTAAGTTCACGCTTCTAACTTCGTGATTGGTTCTCCGGCGTTGTTATCAGCTAAGGCCGATATCTTATCGACTGCGGAGCCATAATGGTTGCTCTAGATTCGCCACCCCCTGCCTCTCTTAGACTGTCAGTGATCATCAGTGGTCATAAAAAAATTGCACGGGTGATTACGTGACGTGATTTGAATGGATAACGTAAGCAGGTGCCTACACATCTAAGAAGTTCTCTCTCACGGTCGCGTTTAGTCTGTAGAGCAGCCTTTGCTTGCTACAGCGTATGTTTCGGCCGCCCCGGCCTCGTTCGAAATGCTTAGAGCACCCGAGCGGCCATCAAGCGCTTGCCCACAAGATCCACATGGGTCAGACCCTCCGGCATGGGCGGGTATGCGTACCCGTAGCACGTGGCTAGATTCGGGATCTTGCCAGCACTAGGGAGCCTCTATGTGCGCTTTGCTAGGGTGATGCCACCCTTTGTAATACCACTCGCCGACAAACCAGCAGCCATTTTGGTTCTCGGCGATAATCCGTGGGGCTTATACCCCTCCCGGAAACAAGCACCTTATCTCACTAGTTCGGAGCAGCGTTGTGGAACCCACGGAGGAGAATTAGCATTCTCCCCCTCGGATGGGAGGACCGATGGACACAAAGGCCACTTTCCGGCGCACGGGGAAACAATGAGAGGAACAAAATGGCGGCGGAAGAGGTGTGGGAAATGGAAACAGGCAGTTGGCATCACTCTATGCGAAGCGCATATGAAGGCACTCTAGCCAGCACGAACACATGCGTAGGCACGTAGCACGCACCTTGAAGGCAGTCCGTTCACTGTCTGGGGACGACGATTGAAGAAGCTCGCGGCAAACCGCCAGCAAAGACACCTGGGCCGGCTTGCTAGAACAGCGTCTCAGCTGAGACTGGGGGAACGAAAGCACTGCAAAGGCTGGGGCGCGCGAGCGTCTTCACACGCAAGCTTGAGTCCCGCTCAGCTCGTGCGCGTGGCTTTGGCAGTGCTTTCTTTCACACAGTCTCAGCTGAGACGCTGGTTCTAGCAAGCCGGCCCAGGTCTGCGCGTAAAGCGCGATCGATCACACACAGAACAGGTAATGCGTTCCATCCAACCAATCGGGGTGAGACCGAGCGGCTAGCGAATGGGCTACCGAAAGCGCGAAAAGAACAGGTTGCGCCCTCTCCCTGCGCCAAAGCCTACTGCGATGAGCGTTCGCTCAGAGGCCATGAGCGTTTGCATAATCCGTCCGATCTCGGCGACTCGAGGCTCGCCCAGTACAGCAAGCTCAATACAGCTGACGCTGTGAAATGACCAACAAAGTTCTAAGGTCGCTCACCCTTTCGTCTAACAACATCACCGCAGACAAGGTATAAAAATAATTATATTTGTTGCGGGGCTGTTGTTTTTTTTATGTCTAAATAAAAATGTGACAGATACGTAGGGTACTCATGTACGGTAACTATAGTCACCAACATCGTTTAAAAAAAGCGTGGAGTTATTATGCTTACGCTTCCTGCCTCGTGGTTCCTTTTTCAGCGTTCTTATCATTGGTTGCAGGGCGATAATAAGGGGCCCGGCACACACCACGCCGTGTTTCTTAAGTTATCACTAACTATAACCCGATCAGAAGATGGACAACAACCTCAGTCTGATTGCTTTCTATCTCATCCTTTCTGCCTTTCTCTCATGGGGTATAAATTGCAATGGACGCGGCGATGATGGCCGGTGCACACACGTGTAACGGGTGTGTACAATGAGCAAGTTACTGGCTTTCACTACGTTTGTCTACGTTACGTTGAAATAGCTGCCAGTTACCGGGACAGCCGTGCTTTGTACGGCGCGTGTCACTCCATCCCTTCTACTGGTTGTCAAGTTGTCATACCGACGTGTCAACCAATTACGTTTGCGCCCGCAAAGCGGACGAACGTACTCAGACGTTATTATGCGCATGGGCCTTGAAATGCCGTTTATCATGGAACTGCTTTGTTTGTTTGTTTGTTTTCGCAAAGTTGCGCTGCGGTGACGCACATACATGTTCAAAGCAATCCACTATTTAAACAACCTCCATACCTCCCTGAAAGTACAGAGAGGAGCCGACCGTATTAGATTTTAAATTTTTTTCCTGAAAATTAAGAAGGAAAGGACCCACGCACCAGTCTGAAAACTAAATATGTGAGTTCACTTTCCCGCATAACACCGAGACAGTCAATCACGGCGAGCAACAGAAGAATGCCGGCGAATGAGGAACCTCTAAATTCAATTATATTAGAATAATATGCTATGTGCACAGGGAAAAGAAACTGCAAGTGAAACATCATGCTCGTCGTTCTTTCTTTTTTTTTCTTTTTTTTGTCTAATTGCATTCCGAGCTTTGTCATTAGCCCAGATCCTTCTGTTGTTCGCCGCCATGAACAGGTTTCGTGTTCTGAAGGAAGGTGAACACACTTAACTTCGTTAGAGTGAACAATAATACCCGAACGTTTAATGCGAGACTCGAAGTAGAGCTTGTGTATGTTTTAAACAGCGCGAGGTCCATATGACTTCGAGATCTGGCGATGCATACTCTAGAAGTACGGTGTCCAGAGCACGTCTCTGACTGGTGCGTTTTGAATCCTATTCTGCCCATGCATCGAAATGGTCCAGTGGTGGCAAAAAATTACAACACAAAAGCCGGAGCGTCATGCTGTCGGATGTCGGGATTCTGGCGGTTGGTAGCAGAATTTCCTGCAAAAAGCAGCCAACGCGAGGGTCGCTGTCGTCGCGGCGTCCCAACGTCTGACTGCCGAAGCTTCCGTGGACTGCCACACTGGAGAGCGACTTATAGCCGGACAGGTGTCTGCCACTTCCACCGCCGCCGCTGATGCACCGCCAGGATCGCGGCCGGCGAGAGCGTGAAACTTCTTTGACGTCATCAGATGGAAATCGTGGTAACACTTTCTTGGACGCGATAAACACACGTGTCAGAGTCGCGTCCCAGGCACCATGGTAGAAGAGCAATGAACCTTTCTCCCGAGAAGAGGTTCTGCGCATGTGCGGGCTCTCTTTTCACTTAGCGTCGAAGGTCCGCATGTGCATAGGAGGAAACGGCTTACGCCCGCTGCTCTCCGTGAAGTATGTGGGAACTCCCACCCCTGTTTACTGTCATTACGTGGAAAATCTTCATTTAATCATTGCAGTACGAACACTAACCTGAGGTCTCCAACGTAGATCACAGATTTGTGATCACGGGAATGCATTGAAGTAGAATGCCTCCCATGGCGAAACCGGTGAGGGGCAGGGATTGTCCCAGGATTCCTTAATTTTGCGGCGCGACCTTTCGCTCCACATGCTCTCTGAACTGCGGTGGACCGGTAATCTGGCCACCCTTTACTTTGATTGATAGTATAGTGAATGTTTCAGGAGAAACCGTTCAGAAAGGGTCAGTTTTCCTGCGTCCACCAGAAATAAAAGCCTGCGCCGTAAAACAAACTAAAACAGATACTGCTTCTGAGCCCGTCGTCTCACTTGTGGGGAGACATGCTCCGTGATGCACTTGACTGTAGTCTCTTTGATCTCATCGGGCAATCCTGTGGAGGAAGAAAAATATACGACCACTATTAGCTGGACGAAAATGCCCAAAATAAAATTACCATGTTCTTATTTGATGTAGTCCTTCTCCCATCGAGAGTACTTGCAAGGCTAGCAGACGTGCACTTGCTATTCTACGCGAGTGCTGTCCTTCCATGGGACTGTCCAAGCCAAAGTTTGAGCTTATTTCAAGCCCCCAAGACAATTCTAGAAATAAAGACCAGAAAGTCATGGCGCAAAAGGTACTGGTGAAGAAATTAATTTTTTGTAAACTTGTTGGCTCGAAATAGACCGTTTTAGCCCACACATTGGAGCATACGTGAAAAAAAACCAACCAAACATTAAACGAAATTTCAAACACGCGAAGATACTCTAAAAAAGAAGCAAGCGTCTACGTTCCCGCACAACACTCTGAGAGCCAATCACCGCAACTTACGGGGCAGCTCAGCGAATGACGGTGCCGAAACATATGTTAGACCAAAAAACGCACTCTGGTTGTGACATTAAGCAATGCAAAACGTCAAGCTTGCATTGCTCATTGTCTCAACTGAGACTGCGTTGTTTGGTCTAAACATGTTACGGCGTCGTCAATCGCTGAGCTGCCCCCGTAAATATCAGTGATTGGCTCTCAGAGTGTTGTGCGGGAACGTAGACGCACGGGATTTTTTTATAGTGTATAGGTCCACATCATTTTCTTCTTACAAACGCGGATATATTTATGACGCATAAATTACAAATATTTATTTAAAAAGCTATATTTACAATTTTAGTGCAATAACTCTCCTTGTTTGTTTGTTTGTTTGTTTGTTTGTTTTGCTTTTTTTGCTTCTCTTTACTAGTGTGGAACCATCTTTTTTTGTCCTAAATTTAGTACTATTCTTGAAAGTGTTTCGCACATGTGCTCCACCCATATAAGCACCCACACGTGGTTCTTACAATTTATATACCGTAAAACCTCTGGGTTCTTTTTTTCTTTTTAATTTGGGCGTCTTTTTTAATTGTTGTTGTGCCTCGAAAGGTGTTTACATTCCTTTTCCGTGTAAATGTGTGAGCACACGTTTACGTCTGTGCCTCTCTCTGTTGATTCGAAAGTCTGCTCGCACGCACTTGCCACGAGGGTAGCGGAATCCAGCGCGAAACGGATCGTAAAGAGTAGAAATTTAGATTAATATAATTATTAGGTCCTCAGGCAGTTTTGACTTTGCCGTCGAGTGGGTCGGTTTCTTTGTCTCCGTACAAAAGGACGACTTGGCCAGAGCGGTAGAACTATACCGAGATGGCCAACATGCATTTCCAGAGCACAGGGCCCTGTCATACGTCAACATACACAGTAGCGACGCCTAGCTATCCGGAACAATATCAATTAACGCGAAGATTTCGGGAAGTACCATGAAAACTACAAGACAGTTGTTCGTAATTTTAAGGTAATAAATAAATCAAACGTATACCAGGGGTAAGTGAAAAAATCACCAAAGGAAAGTTTTGCTGCAGAGCGGAGCGCAAGTTCGTCTGCTTCTTGCACAAGGGTTGCAATGATGCCAGAACGCCAATCTCTTAATGGCTGAGTAAAGGAACAAAAACTGCGGGTAGACTTGAAGCTTTAGGGCATCTGGCATTGAGGTATACCCACTGTTCTTCAATCAGAGCCAATCTGAGCTCGGCGTCGTTTTGACGTCACCGAAACTCCTGCACACGAAGCAGACGACTTGCTCCCCGCATAGCCACACATTACACGGATGAGGTAGTATAACCAACATCCAAAGTAACCGTTATCGACGTCAGCCAGGACTACCGCACAACTTACCACACAGTTCTTCACTGGCTCGCGCCACAGTCAGGAGGAGAGCGGCGATGACTAGGATGCAGGCGACCTTCATGACTCTCGGTGCAATGGAAACGACTGTCAGGCGCCGGACGCCGATGGTCTTAAATAAGCCGCCTTTCTCCTCAACCGAGCAAATGCTTTCTTTTTTTTTTTCTTGAGGTAAGCGATCGTCTACACGTCCTGGCTACGGCGACATCCGATAGCGGATGCGCGGCCTACTATTGTTGTACTGTTGACGAGGCAGGATGCTCGCACGAAGCTGGATACCTCTGTCATTTGGTACCGCTTCGGCGGGTCTTTTACGCTGGGAACGCGTGATGGTGCCGAGCAGGATTTGATCCGCTAAGGAAAAATCTATGAACCATCTCCCGGCGAAAACGACTCACCGCAGGCACGAGGCGAGCGGTACAAAATGGCCAAATAATATGGAGCAGGCCCGAGCTATTTCTTTTGACTACCATTCGTTTATCCGAAACCTGTGTCCGTTTCTGGGTCATTGGGGTATCGATGTCCTGGTCGCGTGATGTCATTTGCTAAAACGTGCTCACGAGAAAAAAAGTCGCAAGACACTGGTGTACAGATCAGTTAAAAAGTATCCGAGGATTAAAAAACAAACAAATAAGTGTATTCCTTCAATGACTTGTTTATTTTTTGTGCTCTAGAATAGCTTATATATTGTTAATGAATGATGCATAGAACCCTGTGCGGATAACAGTTTAATCCTTCACATCCGATCCGGATCTGCAGACTTTGTGTTCGCATCCAAACTACACCATTCCCAACAATCAAAGACATGGTCCACTTTCGCCATCTATCTCCAGACGCTTGTACCCTGTAAACATTTCAATGAAAACATTTTTTTCTCGCCATAAAATAAAAATGAGGACATAGTTATCAAAGCGCCTCCAGAGTTGGATTCTTGATGGGAGTTGACAACGCCTTGACACAAAAAGAAAGCCTATAAAAGGACGGAAGGTGGTTCCAAACGCTCTTGATATTCCGCTTAATTTGTATGGGAAATCTTGCAAGAGAGACGAACTTTCCGGTATTAAATTAATCTAGGCAGACCCCTGAAAAATGTAAGCTTTGATAGGGAGGCCGGGGCTATAGTCCTGGCCTTCTTAATCTTTAATTATTATCTCTAGGGCATGCTGACTTATTTTAAATAATAGCTGGGCCTCAAAATAGATTAATAATGATAGGCCAGTAGAATGGCAGCAGAAACACCACGAATCATACCCAGGATTTTTCGTTTTCGGGTAAAACCAGATTTTTCATATTTTTGCACCCGCAACGAATAGTATAAAAATCGGGTCAACAACGATTTCTTCTCAAAAACTTACTTTCCTTGGAGCCGAAAACCAGCTGAAAGTTTGAAATTCAGAAGACATTCAGGATCACTTTTACGCCTGTCACCAAAGTTGGTAGTTCAAAGATAATAATTTTTTTTTCTTATTTGCGTGACCGCCGACGTATATTCGCTTCCAAACGAGCTTAAATGGTACCTGGAGGCTGGAAGCAAGTTTATGGAAGCGATATATATATATAAGTACTGGCCCAGTGATCTTTTGGCATGACGCTGTTGCGCGATAACCTAGCTAATAGACATAGGCGTGCGCACGGGGGGGGGGGCGGGCAGGGGGGGGGCGGCCGCCCCCTCTAGTCATCTAGGAGGGGGGCGCAAAGCTGGCCCGACTCGAGGCGCGACTGCGCCGGCGGTATGGTTTCTTTTTCGACGGCATAAAACACCGACCGGGGGGGGGTGCTCTGGGAAACCTTGCCCCCCCCCCCCCAATGAAGAAAATCCTGCGCACGCCTATGCTAATGCGGAGGGCAAGTTCGTCTGCTTCTTGCGCAGGGGGTAGCGGTGACGTCAGAACGCCGAGCCCTGATTGGCTGATCGCGGTCCCCTATCTGAGCGTCGTCTGCTCCTTTGCAACGTCGTCTGCTCGCAACGTCGTCTGCGTCTGTCTTACCTTTCCTGCGACTTTTGCAAGTGGCAGAGGCCAGATTCACGAAACTATCTTACGCCAAAAATATGCGTAAGACAAAACTTAAAAACAAATTCGTATTCACGAACCGAAATTTTCGTAAGTTTTGCGCAGGTTACGACAAAATCCTACGACAGCTCCGAAGCTACGCACTTGTTACGATCAAATCAGCATGGCCGACAGCGTCGCGGTCGCGACGACCAACGGACGTTTATTTTTCTACGTGCGCTTCTCTCGCGTCCCGACTTCAAGCAGCAAGAAAAAAGTAAAAAGTACTTGAACCAGACCACGACGAACAAGAACGCTGGATCCACAAACACCCGGGAAAAGCTCCAACGGCCACGATTCCACCGACACCGACCAAGCGAACTCGGCAGATAGGCCTAGCAGCCACTCCGACTCGGTGACCGTCTGCCCACGACCGGCTGGCGTGCTGAATGGAATGTGCCCGCGCGACCCTTGTGAACCCTTCCTGTATTATACTGTGATCACTGACCTCAATTTTAGATTAAGAGGTCAATCTCTTCCTCTTGTCATCTCCTTGTTTTCCGAGGCAACGGTGACTCTCGCCGGTGAAAAAGCGGTGAATCTCCGACAGACGCAGGAAAGGTAAAGGAGCCATCGCTTTGACTAGCAGACGTAAAGCAGACGACGTTAACTGCGCCAACCCGCCGACGCCGTTAAAGAATGAGGAGTCTTGCCGCACACGAAAGGGGGGAAAAGTATTTGGGAGGGAACTTGCGGACACTAACACGCTCACTCTCGGTTCTTAGCAAACAAACCTCGGCGTCTCGGGACACCTCGCCAGTGAGTACTTTGACTTCCCTCCTTGATGCGCGTCTGCTAGTTGTTCGACAAAAACAACGAACCGCTCGAGTTATTTCGTCTGCCCTCTCTGAAAGGCGAAGTCGAGCTCGCTCGTAAAGACCTGCACTTCCGAAAGTCGCAGGAAAGGTAAGACAGACGCAGACGACGTTGCGAGCAGACGTTGTTGCAAAGGAGCAGACGACGCTCAGATAGGGGACCGCGATCAGCCAATCAGGGCTCGGCGTTCTGACGTCACCGCTACTTCCTTTCTCATGCGCAGAAGACGAAAATGAGCCCACTTGCGAGGCGTATAGATATCGCGCCGACAATGTTTTACGTTCTGAAATGAGCTGCGCTACTATAAGAGAAAGTTCAATTATGTTTTTTTCTAAAATATTTTAATTACTTTCCCGCCACCTTGACCTCAGGTCATTTGTGGGGAAATGAAGGATAGAGAAGACGGTGGGGGTGAAATGCTTAAAAGTGGTGCCGGGGCCGGTCTTTAAAACATCCGTTAAGACTTCATGTGTAATTAAAAACGAAAATGTGAGAAACAAGAAATATCACGTGAGCTCAAATACAATATTTCTGCGCATTATCTGTACATTGTTCAATCTTATTAGTGTAAATAAAAATAATCATGTACTGAAATCGACGCGCTATAGTGAATTTTATTGGAAAGTACTGATTTTTTTCTATATAGAACCCGTCAATACCCAAATTCCGGAATCACTTCTGAAAAGGTCAGATTTCTGCCGGATTCTCAGGTATAAGAATAGCGCCCGATTTTTACTCCCCGATTTTTCAAAAATATAAAACGCGAAAATGAAGACCCTCAACACACCCTATTGAAATTGCGACAAGTAACTCCATGCTTATTTGCGAGTGAAAAATAAAAGAAAAAAAAACATGCAAAATATAGAGACAATATTTATGAATCTTCATAACTGACGTACAAAGAATATTTAAATATTAAAATAGTTTTCAATCTGCGGGAAGAAAATGTATAAAAAAAGAGGAAGATAAAAAACAATACAAGAACATATCCGCACCTTGATGGTCCACACTAGCGCCGCGGCGCACCCAGGACAGTAGGAACTCGAGTGGAATCGAACCCGAAACAGCGGTATACAAGCCCGGCGCGATAACCTTTGCGCCACACCGCAAATAGCATGAGGAGCCCCTTGCTTATGACCCTCAGCATGGTTGCTCGGTACGGCTCGTGGAGGTTTGTCGCGCAAAATACGTTCAGGAACCTTTTAATGGTACTACCGTGAATCTATACCTGTCTAAAGTAGTCGCGCATAGTCCCGGCCTCCTTAATAAACGTTTACATTTTTTATGGGTCTGTCTATATGAATTTAATATCGCGGAGTTCGTCTCTCTTGCAAGATTTACCATGCAAACTGAGCAGAATTTTCATTGCGTTTGGAACCACCTTCCGCTCTCTTTTAGGCTCTCTTTTTGTATCAAGGTGATGTCAACGCCAATCAAAAATTCATGTCTGGTGGCGCTTTGATAACTGTGCCCTCATTTTATTTTATGATTAAAAAACTAATTTTCCTATTGAAGTTTTCACAGGGTACCGGCGTCTGAAGATAAATGGCGAAAGGGGACCATGTCTTTGATTGTTCGGAATGCAACTAGTGCTTTGGTTGCGCGTGCCTGCACGTTTGCACTTGCGTGAGCAAGGGCAGGGTACAAACGCTATCATCATCATCCCACAGAGGTACAATTTTGGTTTCGTCCGCAAATCGAAAAATTATTATTGTAGCATAAATATTGGGCGAAAAATCCGGCGAGCCTTTATTTTGAGACCCGCCTGTCCTAACCAGGTTGAAAAAAAATATTGTTTCCTATGGTTCAGTGTCTTCTTAAATGTCCTGCGGCATATCAATCAATTTTTTTCGTTGTATCAATGATAATTTAGGAGTCGTGCCTTATTGAGACATTTTAGAAATTCGTAACACGCAAACCAACGCAAGAGAACTACAAAACATCGTTTTTCCTGTTGTCCTTGAGTTGTTAACACATACCCGAGAATTGAGCGAGAATCAGCAATATTTATAAAAAATTAAACTCACTTCAAAAGATAGTTATTTACTGTGTCTTCTTTCTCTTCCTCCCTCTATAAGCATTACAAATTAGGCGTTAGATGTTCAGATAACGTGAGGTTCGTCTGCTAGTGCATAGCCAAATGTGTGCGTTTTACATAATAATAATATTATCCATTGACATATGACTGCTTGCCTGCAGTTCTTAATGTAAATTCTATAGCAGTAATACACAACCCCAAGGCAGCTACGATGTTCATCTACATTAAGGCTGGCAGAGGCGGGTGCTTTTTATATCTGATACTGCACATTTTGAAAATGGGGGCCAATTGGCTCTTTCAATACGCTCTCCACGTGAGAAATCTCGAATGCTTTCTCACATGTTTAGTTTTCCGTGGTCGACGCACAGGCTACAAAATGAAAACAAAGACTACAGGTGATGACTAGGAACTTTGCCGATGATGTAAACGCTTTTTGTCTGATCCTTTTATTGCTTTGTTTGCGAATTGCACGCCTTTTGTCAGGGAGACTGAACTGGGGTAATACGAATCGAAAATGGTCACCGGTTTGAATTCAATGCCACTAGTGAGTCTGCTTCTAGTTCATCAACAAACTATGCTGTTCAACCCAAGTGTTCTGCTAGATTCGTGTGAAAGACCTGCTACTGGTCACGAGAAAACTTTGGTCAGAAGTTAGAGACATTTCGAGTCAACATCGTTTACCGTCTAAACACTTTCGTGAAACTCTTCATCATCGTTTGACTTAACCTTAGATTGGGCTCGTCGTCGTCGTCGTCGAAGAAGACAGAGCAGAAGAAGAAGAAGAAGAAGAAGAAGAAGAAGAAGAAGAAGAAGAAGAAGAAGAAGAAGAAGAAGAAGAAGAAGAAGAAGAAGAAGAAAAAGAAGAGGAAGACCATAAAGAAGAAGGTGAAGGAAAAGAAGGAGAAGAAGAGTGCTTTATTTTTTTTTTCCATCACTTGATGAAAGGGAGGCCAGGGGAAAAAACTGTGAAGACAGCTTGATGGGCCACCGGCCCCCTACATTGGCAAAACAGAACAGAACAGCTCAAACAAACAAACAAAAGTAGCTGATACATAAAACAGTCCTGGAAGAACAAATCGGCACACAACCCTATATACACTTTGCAGTTATATTACATAGTGATTTCGAAGCTCATTCATGGTAAGCGAATCCAGTTGAGTGTCGCGACTAATGAAGCTGTTAAGTAAATGTAGAAAACTATAATTCAACATTTGCAGACCATAGTTGGTTCCAAGAAGGACCATCCTCAAAATATTCGGCGTGCCGTACGTGTTTGATAGGTTACCACGTTTCTAGTTAACATCGAGAGTGTCGCCACGAATTGATAATTTCGTTTTTTCACTCTTTCAAAACCAGCGGCCACCATGTAACTGTACAAGTTATGTATTGTTATAATAGCGTATTTTTTTAAGAATGAGAGTCACAGGTGCTTCCGAGCTGATCATAAGAAATGACAATTATATCGCTACTACTTCTGCACAATCAGCGATATGTCTTGCAAACTATAGAAAAGCAAAGTTCGAAACGCCACATTCCTAAGATTACGCGATTTATTTCATCGATGTCCAAATACTCAGTCGTTCATTTGTTGTGGAAGTTTCACCTGAACAAACTTTTCTGAGCGGAGATAACTTTTTCAATTGCAACCGGTGCTCCACAAGAATCACCTAGAGACGTGCCGGGCTGCAGATTGGTATACAAGGTATTTCGATGCTGATTACTCGAGCACGCCGACGAAAAAATGGTAATCAATTAGCCGCATATCTTTACCATCAACAAGAAGATCGGCTTCCACAAAGTGGCATGAAATGCACAACCCATATGGTATATAGGTTTGCTCCTGATAATACATCTGCTATTCCTAGTCCTCTTTGGATGAGCACTTGTATTCAACCTGGTTAACGTTCTACAACTGTTTCCTGCTTGTCTCTTTTTCCCCTCTATTAAAGGTTTATTAATTTCTTCCTTATGAAAGCATATCGGCAAGCTTAATGAGCTTTAACCATCACAGCACTATTTCATTTTAAGTATCTTGTGAATTTAAATTCTTCCACCAGTCACAACTTGCGTTCTACAGCTAGTGAAGATAAACACCCTGTGCGGCAACTTTCAGTTTTATTGTCGGCAAAAAGCACCAGAACGTTTTCGCCAAACCAATATATTGCGCCTTTACAACCAGCATGACGGTCTGAGCGAAGACCATCAAAGTTAGGGAAACATGGAGGAGGCCAGCACCTTCAGGAATTGTTTTGTTTCTTTTTCTGGAAAACGTAATACGATTGCAGGTTATCTTCTTGGTAGTGTGATGACATGTCGTCCGTCAATCAACAATATGCAATCATGTCGTGTTTATCCTTTTGTAGAAAAGGCGCGCACCTATTCTAAATATATATATATATATATATATATATATATATATATATATATATATATATATATATATATATATTACCAAACTTATTTTATACAAAACTAAATATATTGCCCAGTTCCAGTACACAATGTTTGTTGGTTTTCTGTTGAGAAGAAATAACTTTGACACGACTTTTTTTGTACATGACTTGCAAGTGAAATCATCAAACCATGCTCGTTGATCTTCCTACTTGTTCTCACAGATAAAGACAAAATATATAGTGTGAAATGTATGCTGCCAATGGTACGCTCTCAGTAGCAAGGCCAGAACAATGGCAGCTGACGTGACGTTATATATAGGATATAAGACGTAAGCTTTCGGAATAGTAACTACACCCGTTACGTCATGTGCGAATGACGCACGTGGTAGTAAAACGTGCGTAGCTAGAAAAGAATTAAGCGCTTCAGTTTTGTTTTTATTATTTTCGAAATTTGCGTGTTTTTTTTTTTTAACATAGTGTTGACATAGAGTTGAAGGTAACATTACTTTTTTTTTTATAAGTGCACGTTTGACATTGTTTGAGGTGTATTTGATCTTTAGCGAAAAATGATTAGCTCGTTCAGGTAGATGAAAACAGGGGAACAAACAGTAGCCGAAGCTCTTCGATTTCTTAAAATAAAAATAACTACAGTTTCTTACGATTTTTTACCCTGGAATTTCTCAACATTAATGTCAGTTTGACCCGAAAGTGCCACATGTTCAGAAAAATTATTCAGTTGGATCAAATTATTTTAGAAGAGAGATGTACTGCCGTACCGTGAAAAGTCGTTTTGCCTGAAACGAAAACATAATGACTTTAAAAAGCGTTTTCGTAGAAACTCTTTGAGCAAGGACTCTGCTTTGTAAACAATTGAAACCAGTTATTTAAAAAATATAAAGGTTTCACAAAGTAACCATAATCGTGGTTAGAGGGAGAAGGAACGATAACTCACGGCAAAGTCAGAAAGTTTTCCGAAAGGAAGAAATAAAAACAGTTCGCTCTTATTTTCAGAACCTCACAGCTAAAATTCCATTTCTGGCTTCTATATATCACTTTGATAACGAGCTCCTGGCCCACAGAGTCTGACGTTCGGCGTCCGAACGCCAAACCCGGGAGCGGATGACGTCCTTGCTGGCTCTGATTTGAGGGAGGCAGTAGGCAGAGACAAAGCAGCTATCCTTTGCGTCTACACACGACTGTTCTAATCAGAGCACTAACACGCTTTGTTGTCGCCGCACGCTCTCATCTCGTTCTCTCGATTCACTTCCTCTTTGTATTGCTTTTTCTGTTCCATTGCAAGATATGCAGTTAGTAAAGCTCGAACTCGTCGCATCAAAGCTCCTCAAATCATCAATTCGGAAAATGGTGTACTCCTTCCCCGCCTCTATACATAGGTGTATAAAATGTGTCAGGTTGCGATTATTTTTTTTTTCAATTATCTTAATTTCATACTTCTTGAGAACTCCAACCCTTACAGCATTGGTAACCATTGCTCGCAAGAAAAAAGGGTGTTAAAGGTGTGTATCAGGTTTACACAAAGAAAGTGCAAACGACCACACAAAGTGTACTACGATTGACAGCGGCAGCTGTTGTGTTATTGTAAGACGTGATTTGCAAGATTTGCTTTAGGATCGAGCACTGATTTTAGTTGAATAGTTGTGGAATACCTGCTTTAGGAGATGTGAAAGGCGCTTGCGCGCTGCCTTTCGTGCGTGAGAGTAGGGTCCTGCGCCGATTTCTCTTATTGTGCCCCTACGGCTCTCCATCTACTCTTCTCAGCGCGGTGCGCTTGTCCTTGTCATTCCCTCTCCCCGGACGGAGAGTGAATTGATCGGTGTTTCTCTCCAGAACCACGAAGCGGCGGCGGCTGCTGTTTCGGAGCGGGAAGGAGGGGAGGGGGGGGGAGGGGAGAGAGGGTATAGGGAGCAGTAGCGCGTCTTGCAATAGATGATGTGGCTGTGCGTACGGCAAGTGCTGCGATGGAGAAAAACGATAGCGCGGCGGCGATGGGGTGTCACGCGCCCCGCGATCACATGGAATTTTGTGCACGGACGCCGCCGGATTTTGCCGGAAAAGGGCACTAACAGCTGCCGCTGTAAAATGATGTTGGGTCTGTACGCAAGAATCGATTTATACATTACCGTAAAGGCTGAACTCGATACAGCGAAAAAAGCGACGAATTTCGCCCGGCGACGTTCGCTCTGCGCGTGGGGTCAGAACAGTGGCTGTCCCGGCACGCGCAAAGCAGACGCGCCGGGGAATGCGCCGTCGGGTTCTTCGCTGCATATTCGCTCCACGGAGTTCAGCCTGAAGCGAGTTTCACATGCAGCGATTTTGGCTCTAGAGCGGCGCGATTTCTGCCGTCGCGGCGCTCTGGCCAGCCGCAGCGGCTGAGCGGAACGGTTCCACAAGGTTAGAAATTTTTCGCCACGGCAGAATGGCAGCTTCCGCGCTGGCCACTCACAGCGCGGCGAGAAATCACGTGACGGGAGAGAAATATTACGGGAAAGCTAGCACATAGGACGACGGCGGCTTTTTCACGTTCTTGAAGCAGACGACAAGCAGCGAAAGTGCGCAAGCGACTGGTTTGTGGTTCCTTTTTTTCCGGCGGGTCGAGCTTCTTTGCTTCAGCAGTCCCGTCGGAACTGTTCAGGAGGTTATGGAGGAGGGGAATTGCTGCCCCCTTCTTTGAAATTTGTTTTCTCAATGTATTACGCAGCTCTTTTTTACTTTCCTCGCCTGAATACCAACTGTATAGCGAGCGCAAGAGACGCTAATCGGAAGTGGCTTGTGCGAGCGCTAGTGAGAAAAAACAAAAGAAGAAGAAGAGCTGAGCGACATTGACGTGTCTTTTCCAACACAGACCGTCACACCAAGTAAGGCACATACCTCATTTCGGAAATACCAACTACTCCAACGCCGTCCAGGAGGTTCGGGTCGGCCATATCAGTTGGAGTCTTTACATCCGAGTATTGTGCCTGGATCGCGTCTCCCACTGGTGTGTTTCACGTCCTCTTCCGCCCATACATCAAAAGAAGTCTCGAAGTAGCAACAAATGACGTCACAGAAGCCGGAGTGTCATGCTGTCGGATGTCGCGATCCTGGCGGTTGCGGTCGTAGAAATGCTGGCGAAAAGCACGAGCGAACGCGAGTGTCGCTGTCGTCTTGGTGTCCCAGGCCAGGCGTCTCAACTTCCTGCTGCTGTAGCTTCAGTAGACTGTCACAGTGACGAGCGACCTGCAGCAGAACAGGCGTCTGCCACATCTACCCTAGCTGCTGGGACACCGCCAGGATCGCGACCGGCGACAGCATGACACTTACTCTGACGTCATCAGGCGGAAATCGAGGGACCACTTTTTGGACGCGGTAAACACACCAGTCGAGACGCGTTCCAGGCACCATAATCTGAGGAAGGCGCTGCCCGTGACGCTGCCGAGGATAATCGAGGTTTTCATCCTCCGCAACAACGAAATTTGATTAAAAAAAAAAAACTATAGGCAAATAAGATCAAGGTTTATTTAGAATTTTAAACAATTTTTGTTTTCTGTTTTATTAAGGCGACATTAAAATGGAAACTGAAAACTAAGGCAATAAAATTGTTGTTAGAAGCCGCTTTAACCGACTAGGTGCGCTTCTGCTTGCTGCAGGCAACATTGGCCATCGCAATGGCAGAAACAAACCTCCGCAATCCGTGCCGCCACGCCGCTAGCGGCAGCGATTTCGGCCGTGGAATCGCTGCCTGTGAAACCCCCTTGAAGGCACTAAAGCGGCATAAACATTGGGGACTTTGAGTTGAGTGTATGTTAGAGCTTCGCTTTGCTAGCGATAGCTTAATTGTGCCGTCACTTCGACGCATAGATTGACGCGCGTCCGCTGTGACCGCTTTCCTCAGCGAACTATCTACTAAAACTCTCTAGTATAGTTCAGAGCTTCGCTTACCCTTTTCATATCCTTGCACACCTTTTTTAGGGTTCTCATGTCATTGCCATGATAAAATCGCTCCACTCCGTTCCACTCCACCATCATCTACGAAACGGAAATGTGTTTCAATGCTCACAAATGTCGTGCACTCAGCCGCCCCAGATACTCGCACCTGCGCCTTAAAGGGACACTCACACTCCCCAAGAGATTTGTTTAAATTTTTTGCCAGGCAATTCAATATGGTGTCAGAAGGCTACCCAATTAATATTTTGCTACAGAGTCACGTATAATTTTAATATAGTAAAAAAAAAATTAACTGTTCGAAATCGAAACTGAAACCAGTGCCGGAAGTCACGTGGCTGACCCCGACCGTCCGCTTTTTAGTTTTTTATTTATTTTTTTATTTTTTTTTTGTTGCGCGCAGCAGACGATTAGCGTCGCGGGAGCCGTTTGCCGCGCGATAGCTTTGCAGTTATGTTTGTGCTGCTCGCTGTTCTGCACTTCAAGATGAGTTGTTTTGTACATTGAAGAGTTGGAAACGAGCAGTGAGTGCCCTGATGAATGCCCGTGATCGGCTCCGAAAAGAATACCCCCAAGATGTTGCGTGAAGAGCTGCCTCGCAGGTCACAGGTACTGCATCCGAAAGTGGCATTGTATGGCAGAGTCTACACATGTTTCCGAAAGATCAACGGGATCGGGGCCTATGGCTGGCTGCAATTCCTGCAGAACAGTAACGGGCACCTCGGAAAACGGACGACCCAATTTATATGCTCGTTGTATTTTGTGGAAAGTGGCTACATTGAATTCGCAGGTGTCAAAAAGGAAATCTCGTGCCATTTAGTTCAGCGACGTTTAGTCCACAACATTTGTTAGTCTTTTTCAGTGATAATTGTAATAATTAAAATATATGTATAAATAACGCGTAATGTTTGACCGAAAAAGAAAAAATCAGCAGAACCCATCCTTTGGGAATGATTATCTACGTTAATGCGAATAGCATCAAACGGTGCGGAGTTATGCGCGTTCGTCAGGTGGCCGGCACACTCTAGATACACCAGCCCACTCTTGAGGCGATTCTAAATTTGTTGACACTTTCACAGCCCTGCGCACGATCTCCGCAGCCCAGCACGTGCGTTGTGTCACTTAGGAAGGCGAGCAAAGCACGCGCCATACGCACAAACACTCAAAATGGTACCGACCAGACTTTCTGGCGTCTCAGCTAGTCTCAACCAACGGCACTCTAAACGGTTGTTTATATCTTTACCATAGGACGCGCTTTAGCAGCGCTGTCACAGCTACCGGTGCGCGCGCGTTCCATGCACGAGGGCTCATTCCGCTCTCGTGAGGCTGAGCACGGCCGCTACATCACCCTCTCCCGAGCGCGGGAGAGGGTGAGCTAGAGTGAGCGCTGCGCCGCACCGGTAGCTGTGACAGCGCTGTAAAGCGCGTCCTATGTAAAGATATAAACAACCGTTTAGAGTGCGTTGAATGACTGCCTTCATAGCTCTGTGGTTAGCGCGTCTGCCTGCTGATCAAAGGGTCAACGGTTCGAATCCCAGCCGGCGCCGGTCTTTTTTATTTATTTATCGACCCGCGGCGTAAGAGGTTAGATAGCCAGATAGATAGACAGATAGATAGATAGATAGATAGATCTATCTATCTATCTACTATTCACGCACTTTTCGTATAGACGAAAAGTGCGTGAAGTATCCAAAGAATGCTATTCGCATTAAAAAAGAAAACCAGTTCGCCCACACCTTGGATCGAACCTGTGTCCGCGGCGTGTGAAGCGGACACCTTTCCACTGAGCTACTGGGGGGAACCCTTTCGTTCGTAGGAATGCAGCCGGACGACTGTAGGTCGGAACGTTTGCTGCCGCTTCCTTCCAGCAAGGCACTCCCTACGCTCGAAGTCGGGAAGCACCATGCATTGGACACATTCGCACCTAGCAAAGACACCGTACGCGGGCATATTCAAATCAAAGTACGCACTTCGTGCTTATATACGTTTGCACGAGGGATGTCTTCAGCAGCAGTCTCCGTGCAAATCTGCTTGGTGGTCGGGCGTGTCGTACGGAATGAATCCCAATTCTTTGATCGGTCCAGAATTTCTCTTTCGAAGGAAGACAGGTTTGCCGGTACCGCGAACGACAGTTCTGAAGTAGAGGTCCCACGCTTTTCGTCCACTGCCACCGCCGTCCAGCCCGCGTGTCCCACGATACGCGATACGACGCCATGTTGAGAATTACGCAGCGAACGCGCAGAATGCTTCCGGTTCTGTGTGCAACTTTTTCTTTCAATCAACGTATTTTCAGTTTTTAGAAGCCATAAAAAATGGGTTTAACATTTTTATTCATATTGACCGTGTGCCTTTAATGACCCACGATTTTGATTAAATTTTGTGGTTGTGTCTAAACCTTAGAAAACGGCCCGTGACCACGGAGAAAAGAGTGAGCGCGACTCAAACCGGCCAGTTCTCCATCGGCGGTTTTCGGGTGGAAAGAAACAGAATTTCGAGCCGCAAATTGTGTTCTGGGTAGTTGGGATCTCATATGTCATGTATAACTAGAAATCTCGGCGAGCATAAATACTCTGTCAGTGTCCCTTTAAAGGCAAAGGTACGACTGGTGCGACAAGTGCGACTTTCGCACCTCTGTCTTTAAAGGCACAGGTGAGAAAGCGTGGCTCTCATTGTTCAGAGGAGCACTCGCGCAAAGAAAACGTCCCTTACTCAGCCCAGACTGTTTTCGCTTCTTTCAGATGTAATAAACTGTTAGTTTTTTTTTCCAGATTACGACATGCATAGGTGACAGCGTGCCTATGGTGGCATCAGAACGAAAGGAAGCTACATATTGCCTGTCAAGACAACTTAAATGGTGTGAAATGAGCATGATGAAGTGCACTATGATAGGCTCTCTCTTTCTTTCTCTCGTTTATTTTTCATAAGCCTGTGCCGTCAGTATCAACACCTCTTATGGTGAATTCCGCTCGCAGATCTCGAGCGCTCCAAAAGCGCTCCATTTTGAGCGCGCATATTCCGCTCGCAGATCTGGCTCGACTTGGTCATCTTCCGCTCGTAGATCTCTGGCAGCTACCGCCCCGTGGAGCGCCTCAAACTCCGCCAAACTTGATCTGCGGGATTCGAGAGATCTACCCGGAACTTGACAGAGCGCCACAGAGCGCGCTACGTCATTTCCTTTCCCAGGACGGTGGCGCATGCGCAACGCGGCGTTGCCGGCGACCGGCCGCGCTTCCTCGCCGTCGACGAAGGGACGGTGGACGGTGCCGAGTCGGTCGAGATGGGTCTTCTTGGATGCATCGGTTGTTTACGCGGGATTGTGACGGCTCGGACGCTTCTACCTCGCGTTGAAAGCCGGGACAGGAGCGTGACAAATCGGAAGCGCTGACATCTGTGATCGTGAGAGGAAGAACGAGAAAGAAAACGGCAGAAAATCGGATGGAGGCCGACGCAAGGTTAGGCCTGTTCATTTTGCCGCCACTGATTGTTTACTTTTTTTACGCTGCATGCCGCCGACGTTTTCTCGCGCAATAAAGCAAGAACAGATTAGGCAACAACTGTGCCAGTGATGGTTTGTTACCTCTGTGTTTATTAAAGTCGTACCAGCAATTTGAACTCCGCCGATGGCAATCGCTGTGCGTGCCCCGCCGCTTCGAGGCGGCCGAAAGGTATGTGACGGTGCCGAATGCGGACGTCTTCCTCGTTATTTGTGACATGGGCTCCGTGGAGTGGATATTTTCGCCCGTCCTGTGTCGTGTGGTATTTCTGCAGCTAAGCAATGACAGTTGTCACTGGTCGTCGGAAAGATCAGTCGGCTAAGCGTTGGGGGCTCGTCAAGTTCGAGCAGCGGCCATCTTGAACGGCCGAGGGGGGAGCAGTGGGAGCGGGGGAGGGGTCGCTCCAAAAAGGCGAGTTCATCTTCCGCTCGTCGATTCGGAGTGTGTCCCACGGAGCGGAATTTTGCCTCCCTCGCGGATTTTAGAAAGCGCTCCGGATCTACGAGTGGAATTCACCATAAGAGAGCAAGAGTGTAAGTGCTCAATTTTCCGAGTCACATGGAGAGGTTAACGCAAACTACTGATTTGACACGGAAGTTCTGCGCCTGCCTTCGGCTGGGACTAATGTTCAATCACTGAGAACGTGGCCTGAAAAACAACTCACGTGGCTATGAAAGGCGGTGAACCCACCTGATACAAGTATAACGGACGTCAAAAAGCAAAAACAGTTTTACGTTTATGGACAGTATTTTCTTACCTTGCTCCGATATATCTAAGCGTGTCTTCATGTGTTGGAGCCACGTCTGCGTCGTGAAACGCGTTCAGCAGAACAGGACACGGTGTACAAGCAGAATATTTACTGCATTCGGTGAGCGAAAAGAATCGCATTTGTTTACACTGCGAGGAGAATCAAAGGCAAGCTAATGACC
Source organism: Ixodes ricinus (assembly GCA_037355805.1). Taxonomy (NCBI): domain Eukaryota; kingdom Metazoa; phylum Arthropoda; class Arachnida; order Ixodida; family Ixodidae; genus Ixodes; species Ixodes ricinus. The sequence continues at coordinate 92,192 of JAZHYW010030424.1, read as the reverse complement.
AGTTAAAATTAATGTTGTGCGCCTGTATAATACATTTAAGTATGATATATTTAAGCTTAACGCCAACATTGCCTGTGGAACGAATTGTATTATAGAGAGATGTTTTTGTCATTTTTTCTAGTTTCTTGAAAAATTAGTGCATTACTGACAACCTGTGTTCAACGAATATAAATGAGCGTGTTTAATTACTATGCTAGAAGTCCTGCTATATTTATTTTTCCGGAAACTATGTTTCCTTATTGGTGCTGCATCTGATTTTCCAACTTCTTATCGCTTACAGTAAAAGCCATGAGGAATTAGGAAAGCACAGCGCTGGGGCCTAAGTGGTATTTGGTCTCTGGCAACTTGACTTCAGATAAAGGTTGATACATTTGCCTCTTCACTCTGCTTTACTTCTTACCCACTGCATTTGAATGCGTGCCATGCAAACCAAAAGGGACATAAAGTTGCTTCGTTGAAGCGTACTGTTCCTGCGTCGCAATGAAGATTTCCAAATGTAAGCTGTTATAGTTAGTATTTATCAAACCTTTAAGCATTTTATTAACCTTTCAAATAAACCAATTAACCGATTACTTACGTGTGTAAGGGTCACTGAATACTGGATTGAAAGTTCGTAATCGGGGCAAAGCACAACTGAATTGGATGTTATAGTCACTTATCGTTTAAAAAACACCGGGGAGTGACTTATTATCCTTTTTTCTTTTCCTTCGTAGTTCGCTTTTCGACTCTCTTTGCTTGTTTTACTAATACCGCAGTCTGGGTGGGTTCGAAATGATAATACGATGCTTGGGGCTTGCAGCATTTTGCTGAATAATAAATGTCAGGACAGCGTGAGGTTTCCCCCCTATAGTATGGCTGCACTGCAATTGTGCGACATTGGCTGTAGGTGAAACATTTAGTCAGTGCAGGTTCTAGTGATTCGCGACAAGAATCGATACACGATCCAAGCTCAGACAAAAACGGGTCACTGGGTTCCGAAGCGCGAGCTTTTGCTTCACGTGCGTCGAACGTGCGTTGCAAGCTCATACTCTTCCTACAATACCCTGCTGTGTATGATTCAACCAGAAATCATTCGGGAAGTGGCACTTTCTCCCGCAGAGGCGAGAAAGATAATAGACCATTTGCTATATTACCCAAGCATCAAGGAGAATGCAGGGATTGGTGTTCCACGCGCCACACGCGCACGCCTTCACCATATAAAATATTCGAAGTAAATAACCAAAATAAAGCGTTGACGAACGCGCGTGCAAGATGCCATTTGTTTTAGGCATTTGCTTTGGAAAAGTTACTACTGCAGAGGGCAGCGCGTGCGGTGCGTGGAACACCAATCCCTGCATTCTCCTTGATGCTTGGGTAATATAGCAATAGGTCTATTGTGCGCTGTAAAGGCCGGCTCTCACATGCATCGAAGCGCTGATGCAGCGCTGCTCACGTATCGTCAGCTACTTATCGTCTGCCATGAGCAACAGTTTTGACGGTGCGATACAAAGCTATACTTTGTTTCAGCTTATGTTGTACCGCAGCGAAGGCTAGAAGCGCGAGCTCATAGCGTTGGCAGCCGCTATTAAGTCATGAGAGCTTGTGCCGCCGAGATGTGCCCCAAAGCAAAGAGCTCGCGCTTGTAGCCTTTCCTGCGGTACATCATAAGGTGAAACAGAGTATTGGCGACGTGAGCGACTCGAAAGCATCGCTGTGGTCGGCCCACCACAATTGGCCGAATGCTGACAATGACGTCAGTAAAGGATGTCTCATCGACAGAAATAAGAGCAATGTAATAACTTCGATTTTGACGGTGTTGGCAGCGCTGCTTTCAGAGCGCTATGATTTCAGGCTTCCACCATGCCCATTACAAACACCATCGAACTTGTTGTTCACAAGGTAATGACGTCACGAAAGGTAACCGAACGAGGGCGCCACTGAAACATCTCGCCGCTAATAGTGAACGCTCCCGCCAACATGCGCTTAACGCGAGGTCAGGTCAGCGCTATGCCTGTAGCGCTCCGCTGCAAGTGCGAACAGGCCATAAAAAAACTGAAAAAATGAAAGACGTGCACAAATCTCTGTAATGCGAAACTATACTTCGTTTCAGCTTGGGTTCAGACGCAGCCGATGCTACAAGCACGAGCGTGTGGCCCTGAACGGTGCCTGTACTGCACGAGCGCGCGTGCTTGGCAGGGACGCTGAAAGCCCGGAGCTCGCGCATGTAGCGTCGGCTGCGTCTGGACCCAAGCTGAAACGAAGTATAGAGCGCAGCTGAGGAGGAGGAGAGAAGGGTATGCCCCTCCCCCTCCTGTTCCCATCCTCCTCCTCTCTCCTCTTCTTCCCTCCTCCTCTCCTTCTTTCCTCCTCTCCTCCTGCCGCTGAATTTGTTCCTGCAGGGGACGTGACACGAAGTCGTGACGTCATTTTCCCCGCTAAATTTAGCGGGGAAACTGAATTGGTGTTGAGGTCACGTGAGGTCAATTTCCCCGCTAAATTTAGCGGGTAAATTTATCCGCTAAATTTCGTGGGCAAATGTTTCCATTCCGCTAAATTTAGCGGGTAACATTAGCCCGCTAAATTTAGAGGGAAACAGTATCATAATGCAACGCGCAGTTACGCCGACGCCGACGCCGACGCCGCTCAACCTGGAAACGGGCGCCTAAGAGCTGCGCTCTAAAAGAGACAATGAGAAACAAAATACCGGACCATGCCCGTTCCAGCTCGTCTGCTTACTTCCGCTCCTTGAAAGAGAGATTGTATTTTTAAAACCATGCGTCGTCTTACCCTCCGGGAACTGTGCCGTTTGACGCACTTCAGCACGGTCCATTGGCCTCTTGCGGACATTCCTGAAAGGGGAGGATTGACTGTTACAACCAGGTCCGACATACCCAAGACTAAATTTCATTTGGCAGATTTCATTTCCCATCAAAAGCGCTGAAAAGGCTTGCACAAGGGCAGCTACTTTGCTGCTCGCGTTCTTTGCCTTAATGTATCCCTCGTGATTTTAGCTTATATCAAGACCAGAATAAATGCAAGAATTAAAATTCTTTGTAGAGTCGGCACTAGAAACGATCAGCCCAAGTGGTCGATGGCCGGAACTGTCAAATCGCCACACGCGGCGCTTCGTTGTAACGGATACAACGAGATCGAGACTGACCGCGCCGTTTCCACTTTTCAATCACGGGAGTGCTTCGGCAAACAGTTATCTTTAAAAATATATATATATTTCTCGCTACATTGGTAATTGTACTGGTGATCATGGCCAGTTAAACGTTTTAAAAATATATACCGACGGTAAACCAATGAATAAAAAGATGATATCGAGGCTCTCAACTCCAGCAATAGCCAGTACAGTCGAGTGTGGTCGGCGAGATGCCTGAGGCAGAGCAGCGGCGTTCTGAAAGCGCGCTTTGGAAACGCTTTAAATCTATCGACCTCACTCTGTGTTAAAAATATGGCACACGCCAGGCAATCTTTATTCCGCTGGGTAAGCGTGACTGCAGCGCCACGTGTTCACCTTTCGCAGGCAGGCAATCGTTCGTTTGGGCTAACCTTTTTTAGTACTGTACGCTTGCTTGTCGAAATTAAGCTCTCTTTAGAAGCGCCGAAGCCCAGATGCACCGCCGCCACAAACAAAAAGGCTGACGCCTTCGAGCGGCATGACCCCGAGAGCCGCGGTTAACATGACATTACAATGCTCATCGTATTACCATGTTCGTTAGGAGCGGTCAATGTCACTTGATTATGGGAAAAGGGCGCCAAGCTCCCGTATGGTCGCCATTTTCGTTCATGGAATGAGCAGTTGCTCTGTGACCTCTGTATTCTTGGTGAGCCGATCAAAATTCCCGGCGATACGTTGTTGTATAAAGTCTTTTTTTTTTTATACCGTGATTTAGTTATCCACTGACAGGCGAAACAAGCGCATCGCCACCACGTGCGGCATCGCTGCTTGGCGGCATTGAAAAACATAGTTTTGTATTCAAATACGCAAGAACAGCCATACTATTTTAAGAGATCTGCGTAGATAAGCATGAGTGATAAGTTGGTTGCATGCACAGTGCCAAAGATGGTTATAATCCCGCGCGCGGGGCCGAGCAAGCAACTCTCGGTCACGGACTTTCAGAAGATAGGTGCTTATTCTTACTCGGTACGCAACTTTTATCATTTAGTCCTACTATCATGTTCTTGAGAGTGCCTCTTCATTCTCACCCTGAACGCTCGACGCTTGAACCTTCTGGGCCGAATTTTCGAGATGCCGACTCACACTATACTACGTTCACTCATAAAAGGATTGTCCGGTCAAAATCGCAAGTACTTAAGTTTTTGCGCTCGTTACGTCGAGGGAGCCTTCCTATAGACGAACGAAATTTTTCTTTTGATATATAATGTTCCAATATTAATTAAACTTTTCATGAGCGTGTGTACAAAAATCCACCCTGAATTTCCCCAGTTTCAATGGCTGGCATCCGTAGCTGCTGCGTCGCGTCACACAACGCAAATGATAGTTGGATGATCGGGATAAGAAGCGCTGGTCGATGGATGTCTTGTATTTGGTTTCGAATTATATAGTCTCCTATGCTGTACCCTACTGAAATACGCTTCTTGTAATGCAGCTCCTGAGCGTGTGCAAAAAAGACGCGGATTTCAGCAGGATATTACTCGAAAACAGCTGTTAGCTTCGAGTCCCTATCGGTTCGCCAAAACTCGTTTTATTTATTTATTTATATACTTATTGCAATACCCTCAAGGCCCTGACGGGCATTACAGAGGGGCTGGACAAGTAATCACACAAAAGAAAACAATACAAAAGCAAAAACCAAAAGCAATACAAAAAAAAATAAAGTCACGAGACATTTATAAAGCATAATTAGTTTAGTCGTTTTAAACAAATCAAATTATGGTATTGATGTTAAAACTGACGGTAAGTGGTTCCATTCTGTTGATTTTCCTGGAATGACCTTTCGTAGACAACTTTTCATGGACACACGTTTCATGGACGCACGTTTCGTAGACACGAACGTTTCATCGACAGTCGTTTCCTGAACTGCACGCTGTAGGGACATTTCTTCACGTGTGTATCAATGAGGTACGCGTTAACCCCCCCCCTCCTTTCCCTGCCTGCGTTCATGCCGCTTCACGGCGACAGTATGTGGCGGCTCATTGCAAAAATGCTAACCTACCTGACCGACCCGTACGCGCCACTTCGCGGCGACAGTCTCATGCATCAAGTTATTATACAGAAAAAAAGCTGATATGAGCTGTTCATGAAACGATGTGTTGATGAGACGATTTGTTGATGGAACAATTCTGTTGATGAAACATTCTGTGTTGATGAAACTATCTGTGGATGATACATCGTTCGATTAACTGATTGAAACCGGTTAGCTTCGAGCAACAATATATGCTGTCTCGCGCATACACAACTGTGACGGCCACCGATCGGACAAGGGCGCTTGCAACGAGAAGGTTGCAGATTTTGCCTCTGCATATTGGTTCACAAAGCGGCACCTTGGTCCACATATTGGCGGATCCACTGGATTGGTCATGCGGCTGCGGGTCGTACATTCGGAGGTGATGTCCGCGGGTCGAATGCAAACGGCGAATCGTTCCAAATGCATGTAACATTTCTAGATCGTCACTTGGACTCGGACCAGCTTAGTGAATCGTAGCCACGCTCCATTTTCACACGCGGGTCAAACAGAATAGGGCTGCACGCGTGCTGAATATAACTTTTGGCATCGTTTCAAGGTGGCCTAGCTGTTGGTTTCGGTTTCGCTGCATAATCAAACCGATTGATCCGATTTGGGCGAGGAGCGGGTGGACGTAATTTAATATCGTTGGCGTAGCATAACAATTCAGCTTACGAGCCTTCTGTCCGCTTATGAGCATAGCTCGTAGCTCTCTTCTGTGAAATGATCGCTGTATAAGCGGGATCTTGATCTTTACGGGAACCCAGTGCTTTCTACGTATGGCGACGATCCATTTTGCTCGTCGCTGCACGTCTCGCAGATCACAGGTGCTGTCCGGTGGTTGTGGCACAGAACCACACGACAAAAATCTCACCCATCTACGAAGCAAGTCGAGCACAACAAAAATGAAGCACGCTGCGACATTCACTCGCAGGCAAACGACGAGACGGAAATGCTCGTTTGCGTTATGTGACGTCAGAGCTTCAATGTTGCCGACGAAAGCACCGTTTCTGCTAGGATGCGGTCGGAGCAGTTTAAAATTCAGTTACTCACGCAGAGGAGCATATGAAACTAAAGATATGGGCACGGACGATGTGTTTCGAGGCAATAACAATGATATTCAATTGTTTTCTCGAACACAAAATTTCACGGACAATCCCTTTAAACTGAGACTAGAAGCTCCACCTATGGCGCGAGCTCGTTAGCTTCCGAAGTGCTTTGGCTTTGCGTGCCTGCTCAATCACACTTGTGTTAGCAAGGGCAGAAAGCTCAAATACCGCTTAGAACGGATCCCTGACGTTGATGACCTATGAAACACGCGTTCGTTTTTCACCCCACGCAATAGAAGTCCCAGAAACAAATTAAAGAAAAACGAGCAGCGTTCACTCCCTCAACTCGCAGCCAGAACAAGCGGCCACGTGACCTGGAATGGATTATATGCCGCCAATGTTGATCATAGCCACGCGCTGGGGTTGGCAAAGCACAGGACACGCGCTGAGTTCCAGACATTGTTATGGCTCGGCTATTGTCGTCGTTGAAGCGATTGGACACGGGCCACTACCCGAATGCTTCTCGAGCTAGTAATTATCACGAGCCCAAATCGAGCGCCCACGCAATGCTCGGGTCCAATCTATGAACCGCATTCAAATATCGTCACTTGGGTGTACTGCGATCCCCACGTTACGTCATCAAATTTTGCAAAAGAGAGATTGAATGAAAATGATTGCTTTTGTCCTTGAAATTACACCGCAACAAAGGAGTTTCTGGCCAGTGGCGTTGCGTGCGAGTATCCTTGAGTCCCACTAGAGCCACTCGATATGGCAGCGTAGCTGCCAGAGAAGCGCCACGCTTTTCTCAGCTGCCTCTCACCGCGATTGCGGTGAGAGGAGGTGAGATGACAGTCGGTCCGTTGCTATGGTACACGCGGTACCATAGCAACGGACCGAGCTGGCACCGTGCCCATAGCAACCTAGTGACTACCTCGTCACGTGACCTCGCAAAAGACGTGATGTCACCGGTAAGATGGCAGCGCCCAGAGCTGGTGGATGCGAGCTTGTTTGCGCGCGGTAGTCGTAATGTGCCGCTGCTTGCCGAAGATTTCGACCTCTTTGTGCTCTCTGACGCAGGTATAACGAAGATCCGAAATAATGAGACTTTATACCTTTTCTGTGCAAGATCGCTCTGGACATTAGCACCTGTGCGACAGCATCAGTCATATCGCCGTAGCGGTGCTCGGATTCTATGCATGCAATTTTCGCATACTCTAGGATTTGTTTCAACGTTGGAGTGTCGGAGAATGAATGGGAAAATGTATGCGTCGCATGTTGGGCCTTGGGGGAAGTTGGTTCAGCCTCCAGGTAACCGCATAATCACCGAAACTTTTAGCGAGGAAGCCCTGTGATCTTCACGTTTTGTACTGATCACCGATTATACGATACAGCTTTAGGATAAAATTTTCGCATTTTTCTAGCTTTCTTGAAAGTTGAATTTGAGAATCGACACTAAAGATATAGGTCGCCTGTATGGCCTAGGGGAAGTTGTTTCAGCCCTAGGTCACCGAATAATCACAGCAGCTTTTAGTGAGAAAGTGCCTGAGATCTTTAACCTTTTGTACTAAGCGACGATTTTACGAATCGGCAGTTCTGAAGATTTTGATATAACGTGCTTTCGTTGCAGAAGCTTACATTTGATCGCAGTGTTTTTTGCTTGTTTTCTCGCGACAAGCTGGCGTTTGCTCAAATGACGTATATGAAATGTCCTGCTATATAAAAATGCATCAACGCATATGATTAAACTTAGATGCTCAGAAGAGGTGTGTTCGTCTTTGTAATTAACTAAGTTACAGACATAATTATTTCTTACGAGTGAAATATTTATTCTGTAGCTGGGCCCGTTTTGCGCCTCATTAATGTCCGTGTGCTATGATGTTATCATGTATGTATGGCTCAAATATTCTCTTTGCAATGCCCACAAACGCCAAAATGACGTCAGCCGACCCCAGCTCACGCATTTGACACGAAAACTGCGTCACTCGGACGTATGTGCTCGTCAACAATCAATTCGTCGACGAATATTTGAATTCGCGTTCGTGGCCAATGAGTGCCCTGACGAAACTTATCATCACTTACGAATGCCCTATGGTGTGCTTAAAAAGCACGGTGGAAGCTTGGGGTCATCGCACCGGTGCCCTAGCATGTCACGACCCCGTGATTTCACAGTTCGCTTTTGAGTTGAGGATTACAGCTAAGGAAGAAGAAGTTCGAAAATAATTTCATGGCCCCTTTAACACGGATACGTGTGCTACACCAGATAAAAATATTGACTTTTTGCATGACGGTAAACTTCCGGACGACCACTTGGCCTGTCGGCAAGAACACCTCATATCCGGCGTCCGTCGCTATTGATGGCGTTAACAATCCTCTGGAGACCACCATGCTGTCCTTCTTGGTTTAACCCCGTCGACTGTTTATCGCCCAAACGAGGGTAAAACCGACGTCGACGTCGCTCCTCGCCAGTCGGTGAGATAATCTTATCTTGTGTGGATGATTGGGTCTTCAAGAAGTATGATGCTAAGCATACATTCGCTTACTATGGGGCAATCGAGCAGCAGTCATGTCCCGAGGCAATCGTCGTGTCGTGGCCGGCGTAATCGGATTTTGTTCCATAGGAGCGAAGTCCCAGCAAGCAAGGACGGTACGTACGTCCCACGAAGCGGCCGCTATCCCGGTGGCGCGGAAAACCACTCGCCTTGTCCGTGCACCTACGATACTTAGCATCTCTCGTCGCCCGACAGTCCCCGGGCTGCAAATCGTCTCAATTCACAGAAGAAACAGGCACCGTTCCTCCAGATGCCCCTGCCGCACCGCCATGCCAATCGTATTTTACCACTTTTCAATAAACGAATGGAGATATCAACGAAACTAGACTACAAAGGTTGCCGCCCGGCGTCGCTAACAGCACGGTTACCATGGCAAGCTCTCAGGCCCAAAATGGAGATCACTGTTGGCGCTTCTGACATCGTACATCTAGATAATTTTGCTTCGTATCGCTACTCTGGCAGCTACGTCCCACCAGTGCCAGTAAGCTCGTGTAAAGTGAAAAACATTCCAACTGAATATCGTTGCACAGCTCCTTTAAGCGGCTTAAGGATGACCTTGTCAAGTCAGTCTCGTTCTCAGCTTTGCTGTTACTTCTCCAAATCGCTGCCCGCTTTTCTGCTGCTTTCGCGACGATCGTTCTTTATTTTGTTTGGCACAACTACGCCCCTTAAACTTGGAGTTTGAAACGGGATATTCGCCGCTTTTGTTCCTGTCATTCGTGAAACTTCTGGTGGAGGTGCGGTTAGTATTTTTTTGCCCTTCCCTCGTATTCCCGCAAAGAACAGTAAGACCCAATCGACTTCAAGTCCCGGAAGACTCCCTATACTGTTGAAATAACCGGAGCCCGAGCGAGCCGTCGGAAACAAGGTGATCCGCCGGAATTTGGACTTCTACCGGACCACCAGAAGAAGAAGTCGACGGAACCAACTATGACTTCAAAGGGTCTGCAAACTGAGACTCCCGCCGCTGCCTCCCCCGTCGTTTACCTGCCCGTCGTTCTTTGAACTCCGACGATCTTCCGGGACGAGATTTACGAAGACGTCGACAAATGGTTGCAGATTCCTGGGACGAAGATTGCTGGGACTTTGCACGTATACTACAGGTAGTTCGTTCGGGATTTCGCTAGGCTTTCTGCAACTCCCTTGCGCACTTCACGAAAGACACCGTAAACTTCGAATGGGGAAACGAACAACAGGAATTTGGCGAGCTAAAGCGACGACTCCAGTCGCCATCCATTCTTGATCACTTCGTCCAATCAGCCGAAACAGAGGTTCCACACGGATGCGAGCACGTACAGGACTCGGCGCGGTACTGCTCCAACGACAAGGAGGTACAGCGCGTGATCGCCTACGCTAGTCGGACGTTGTCGAACGCGGAACTAGATTACTCGACAACTGAGAAGAAACGTCTCGCCGTTGTCTGCGGGCAATCACGGAACTGCGCAGTTCTTACACGGGAGCCCTTTTCGAGTGATCAGCGACCACCACTCGCTATGCTGGTTAGCGAGCCTATAGGACCCATCAGGATGCATCGCTCGATTGCCCATGAGTGCAAGAGTACGACATGACCGTGGTCTAGAAGTCAGGCCGAAAGCACAGCAAAGCCGACTGCCTGTCCAGAGCTCCCGTCGAGCCAACTACCGGCTTTCCCAAAGACTACGACGACAACGATCGTTTTCTTGGCGTAGTGAGCGTATGTAGTGATGCAAACTATCGATAAATCGACTATCGATAGTTCTTCCAAAACTATCGATAGTGTCGCGACTATCGATAGTCGACAATCGATAGTTTCTCGATAGTCGACTATCGATAGCACTATCGATAGTTTTGAGCGCAGCTCTTAGGCGCCCGTTTCCGGCTTGAGCGGCGTCGCCGTCGGCGTCGGCGTAACCTCAAGGTCACCCCAAAGTCACGAGACTCCCAAGGTCACATGGACTCGAGGTCACGTGACCCCTCAGGCCACGTGGCCCCCGAGGTCACGTGACCCCCGGCCGCGTGGCCCCGAGGTCCACGTGACCCCGGGTCACGTGAGCCCTCGAGGTCACGTGACCCACAGGTCACGTGACCTCGAGGCCACGTGGCCTGAGGTCGCCGTGACCCCCCGAGGTCACGTGCACCCATGAGGTCGTGACTACCAGGTCACGTGGCCCCCGAGGTCACGTGACCACCCCAGGTCACGTGCCCCCCCCGAAGTCACGTGAACCCCCTCTGCACCTTCCCTCCTCAAGAGCTGCGCTCCACTCCGGCATTACAGGGAGTTGTAAACGGCTTCTCATTTTTCTATAGTTGACTATCGATAGTACTATCACTAGATTTTTTTACCATCGATAATCAGGATTTCTCGAGCGACTATCGATACTATCAGCAGATTCTATCTGTAGGTTTGCGGAACTACCACAGCGAACACAGTTGCCGCATCGCCGCTCGCCTCCTTTCTCCCCTGTTCGCCCGAACTCCCGTCTTCCTCATCGCTGAAAGCTGAACCAAGGTTGGGATGGCAAGCTGGCAGGCTGTACTCTGTTTCATTTTATGACTTAGCGCAGGAAAGGCTACAAGCGCGAGATCCTTGCTCTAGGGAAACATCTCGGCGGCACGAGCCCTCGAGCCGCCTAGGAGCACGCTCCCGCGCTGTGAGCTTCGCGCTGGCTTAGTCTGGTTCGGTACAAAATATGGTGAAGCAGAGTACGGGGGAGGAGAATCGAACAGTTACGTCTCTGAAGCGGCAAGGCCACCTCCTTTAAAGAAAAAGGGGTATCATGCCAGCGCGCTATAGTCGAACAGACGGCCCCAAAGTTTACGAGGGGCTTGATGATGTACCATATAACTTATTAAATAGCTAAAGTAAGTGCGTATCAGAGACCACAGGAAGAAAACACTGAGGCTCTTTGCAATAGGGCCAATTAGACTTTCACGATTATTTTTTCTCGTAGTCAGTAACATGTACATTAGCTATTTAAATAAGTAGTACCGCACGGCTATCGAGCCTCTCGTGAAAACTGGTACCGTGAGATCGACGTCAGTGAGCTGTACGTCGAACTGAAGTTTTGGGGTGTATTTTATGGGACAAAGGGTGTAATAATACACCCTTTTTTCTGAGAGTGCACGCTTCAGCTGTGGGGACAACAAACCGTATTTTCTTGTTTGTTTTTCATCTGAGAAATCGAAGATCACGATTCGAAGGTCGCTCCTCGTGCAACTAAGAGAGCGAAGCGCTCGTGCCAAAACCGTGATAGGCGAGCTTCAATTTCTTCGTTATGCTGTGTCAGCAAACACCGGGCTGGGGGGACAACAAGCTCGATAAAGCGCCCCTATAGTTCGAGCACCTGCCCAATAGTTGGTGTCCCATTTGAAAAAATAGTAAGCGAGAAAGAAGAGGGAGCGTAGCAAACTATTAATGTCGCAAAACTTTCGATAGTAAGTGTCGACAGTACTATCGATAGGTTTACGATAGTCAACTATCGATAGTTTTCCGATAGTCGATTGACGATTATTTTCCGATAGTCGATTGACGATAATTTTCCGATTGTCGACTATCGATATTACTATCGATAGTTTTTTACTATCGATAGTCACATTTCTGGCAACTATCTATACCAGGGGTGGCCAAACCGCGGCTCGCGAGCCGCATGCGGCTCTTTGTTGGTCCAAGTGCGGCTCGCGGATCCCTCGTGAAGGGACCCCCCCCCCCCCCCCGCCCCTTTCTGCGTTTACCCAGGGAAAAAAGAAAGGATTTCAGAATAAAGCACGGCTCGCGGTTTGGCAGCCTTTTACCCCCATACGTACAGTCGTACAGCCTTGTGCTCCCATACGTACAGTCAGACTCTGAACAAAATTTAAGTTTGCCCCCCCCCCCCCCCCCGCGGCTCTTAGAAGTTTCGTGGTTTCGTTTGCGGCTCTTAGGCTGGGTCAGCCTGGCCACCCCTGATCTATACTATCGACAGTACTATCGATAGTTTTGCACCACTAGAGCGTAAACGACATGGCAGCGCTCCAACACGACGACCGTGAACTGACCGCACTGATCGACCACTTGGAGGGACCAGGGGTTACGATTCCCCCTTCTCAAGTGTCCTGCCAAAATTCGCTGTCAGTCAAGGTATTCTCTACAAAGAGAAATTCGGGGACAGCAACTCGACGTTGCTCTTGGTAATCCCTACTACTCTTCGAAGTGATCTTCCAAAGCCCGACACGACCACCCGACATCTGGTCATTTTGGCTGCACTGCAAGGATTCTCGTAAGGACTCGAGATAAGTACTACTGGTCCAAGCTCCCGAAGGCTGTCCACCTCTACACACGATCGTGCCACAAGTACCAGCGACGGAAGAGACCGCCGACGAAGCCAGCAGGCCTCCTGCAGCGGATCGCGCCCCCGGCTGCACCGTTCCAGCAGGTTAGAATGGATATATATATTTGGACCTTTCCCGCCGTCGACGCAGGGAAACCGTTGGATACTCGTGGCAACTGATTATTTGACCCGGTACGCCGAGACAAAAGCACCTCCCGTCAGGGACCGCTGTGTGAAGTGTCACGTCAGTGCCGGCGCGCTTTATACAAGCGTGCGCTACAGCTGGCAGCGCCACCGACACCACGGGTGTTTTTCATTAAAGCTTCTGATTCTGTCACGGCTGGTCGTGCCTGCTCGTTTCTCTTCTCGGGGGCTCACCCGGAACAATGCCTGAGGGTTAGCGCTTGGGCCTAGGGTTGACAGCACATGATGTCAGATATTGGACCTCGAGTGACTTGCAATACTCGCTGGAAGTACATACGTGAACTTGCCCGACGAGGCTCCCGCTCCTGTCGCGTCGGCATCTTCACTGTTCGCCATGCTCCCACCTAACCCGAACTTCCAAAAAGAAGCAGACAGGCCTAACCGGACCCAGGAGTTCGGAGACTACAGTGTGGCGTCCTGACTCAGCGACAGCCTTAAAAAGGTGCAAGTATGCACTCTTTAATTAAACATGATGAACATAAATAAAAGGGGGCTTCCGGACACTGTCCAGCGCCAACAGCAACTACTTCACGGCGACAAGAGGCCAACGGCAGCGCGGTCCGACGATGCCAACTTGACGCGGTGTTTCGCCGAAGAAAGGCAATGCTCCAAGCCGACTACTACGTATACACAGCAGCCTTCGAGACGGCTTGACGGCTTCAAAGGTCATTTGCACACCGGCAGCTCGCCTTACAACTTTTGCGGGCCGAAGGCTCCACCCTCGTTCCGAACGCCCGGCGTCAAGTGTGAAATGTTTCAAATGTAACAACCGCGGACACTTTGCGAGGGTGCGCAAGAAACCGCAGAGGGGTTACCAGGAGAGACGGTCCGTTTCGTCTGTCCAGGAGGTTAGCGACACCTGGTTTCTAGACTCTATTGGCAAGCAGGACGGGAAGAAGTCGCAATCCGCCAAAGTAACTGGCGACGGTGTGCCCTAGTTAGCGAAGATTGACTCGGTGCTGAAGTATTTGCGGTGCCAGCATCGTTTCGTGGCGTTTTCCGTCATCTCAAAGAAGCAGACCAAATTTGACAGTGCCCAGCGAACAGCATCTATACGTCCTGGGCAAGTTCCGTGCCGAGCTCCGATGGAAGCACAAAGCTGCTGAGCAGCTTGTTTTACGTAGTCAAAGCTTTACGTTCTTCTTTGATTGGTCTCCCTGCCATCGAATCTCTGGGCATGGCGACGTCTCGTCAATGGTGTCGGAAGCAACAACCCCGAGTGGAAACGACGTTTTTCAGAGGTGTTCACGGAACTCGGAACGTTCCCCGGCGCGTACACAATCAAGTTGGATCCAACGGCTGCCCCGACGCCTTGAAAATAGCCCGTCGAGTGCCAATCCCTTTACTGAATGCAGTGGCAGAATAATTGAAGAGTATGAAACAGCAGGGAATCATCCGACCTGTGAAGAAGCCTACAGCCTGTGCTAAAGTTATCAGGGCAAGAGCGGGTGTACGTCTACCTCACCCAAATGAACGCTGGAGTGTTGCAGAGAGCGCTTCATTTAGCCTACTGTCAACGAGTCTCTTGCACTGCTCGGGGAGGCTCGCATGTTTTCGAAACTCAACGCAAATGCCAGATTTCACCAAATCAAATGGGATCCAGAGTCCCAAAACTCACAACTTTTGTTACTCCAGTGGGAAGGTACTGTTTTACATGCTTACTTTTTGGAAACACATCAGCTCCCAAACAACTTCAGAAACAAATGCAGGAAATCCTGGCCACCCAACGGGCAAAAGAGGTGCGCCACCTATCCCGCCTTCGGATAAAAGACCATCAGCGTGTCGACGCTGGCCGGTACAACCTTCGTGGCGAAGTAGATTTCCAGCCTGGAGGCAGGGTGTCGGTGTGGACGCCCACTCGCCGCCGCCGCCGCAGTGAGAAACTATTAAAACGCTACTTCGGACCCCACAAGGTCATTCGCCGCCTTGGGGACTTGAACTACGCGGTGCTCCCCGACGGAACACGACCATCAGGACGTCACCAGCCACGACCCGAAGTGGTCCACTTCGTTGGATTCAAGCCGTTCTACGTGCGTTAGGACTGTGACGCTGCGTTTAGTTCATTTCACTGTATTTTATTTTCCTTTCGCGTTGCATCGGGTCGATGCCCTTTTCAAGGGGGATAATGCCGCGCGCGGGGCCGGAGCAAGTAGCGCTCGGTCACGGACTTCTAGAAGATCCGTGTTAATTCCTACTCGGGACGTAACTTATATCATTTCTTACTGCTTTCTTTCTTGTTCTTAAAGTGTCTCTTCATCTCCCCCGAACGCTCGATACTCGAACCTTCTGGGCAAAATTTTCGAGATGCCGACTCACACTAGACAAGGGGCTGCACGGGACATTGTTGAGTCAATCTCGCTCTCGCTTGCTATGACGCCGCCAAATCGCCGCCCGCTTTCTGCTGTCTCGACGCTCGTTCTTGATTTTTTTCGCACAAGTTCGCCCCCTTAAACTCTTAGTTTGATAGGGGATTTTCGCCGCTTCTGTTCCTGTCATTCGTGACAATATTTTCGAGGAACGCTTTCAATGCTACAATGCTCAACAGCGATCTTGGCGTAACTGGTTCAGACCGACCGATTCGAAGCTTCGAAGATTTGAATGGACCAAAATGGTTAGCTGGCAGGGAAGGCAATGGGCTACATTGGATCGGTGGCTCGAGCCTGTGGTACGGGATACTCCTTTTTTTACATAGCGGCATCACGGCCAAATAAATGTTACTATTATTACTACTAATATTCAACGCACCACTGCAGCACAAATTCTGCCAGGAGAAAACGGCTCTACTCAATTAAAAGAACACACCGTAAAACATACGCTTCAATGACCGAGTATACAATTTCATAAATATAGCACCTATTTTATGGAAAATAATAATAATAAATAATCATATTAATATTAATAATCGATCTTTTCAATCAATCAGCCTTTATTGCACATTGCCCAGGAACAACCCTGAGGTCTTGGTGCTGGTACACTGGTGGATAAAAATTACATTATACACAAAAATACAGAAAGATAATGCACTACACACTATACATGGCTCAGAAGTTGAGACATGATGTGTTTCGTGAAAATAAAAGAAAATAATATATAATTTTAAGCATAGTACTAGGCAGTACAGGTGTAAAACGTAGAATAAAAAAATACGAGGCAGTAACAGCAGACACGGAACAGAAGACCGTAGGACAAACGAATGCACCACCAAAATGCACGCCATGTAGATGACGAAATTCAGACATACCAGAGCCATTCAGCAATGCTCAACTTGCACGGGCAAGTTTTTAATAGAAAGGACAAACGTCCTGTAGCATGGGTGGAAAATATCAAGTTTGTTCAGAGTAATGGTTCAAACGCTCCGCCATTCTAACAATTGGGTTTACCGGACTAAAAGTTCCGGAAACATAAAAAGATGACTGAAGCCGAGTAGGCACACGTGGAACCCTAAGGCACAGTTCAGATAACAGGCTCGGAGAATTGATGAGGCCATGCAGCGTTTTAAACAAAAATAGTAAGTCCGCGTTCTCCCGACGCCGGTGCAGGCTAGGCAAACCAACACGCTCTAACGCAGCCTCATATGTTAAACAGTGAACATCCTCCTTAATGTAGCGATGTTTAAAGATAGAAACAAACTTTTTTTGCACTCGTTTGATTTCCAAGGAGTGAGTTTTAGAGATTCCATTCCAAACAACTGAGGCATATTCTAACTGCGACCTGGATAACGAACAGTACAACGTGATAAAAGCAGTCGAGTGTTTTGAACTCCCTGGTTAAGCGAGAGGCAACACCCAACATTCGCAATGACGAGTTAACCAGCTTACCAACGTGATCAGAGAAACGCAAGCCAGAATCAACCATGACTCCGAGATCTTTCATTACACTTACTTGAGACAAAGTCTCCCCATGAATGTTATATGCAAAATAGATATTGTGAGTTTTCCGAGAGAGTGTCATGACCTTGGTTTTGGACGGGTTCAAAAGAAGGTCGTTGTCAGAGCACCATCGGTAGAAAGAACATGCATCTTCCTGGAGCTTAGCACAATCATGTGCAGTAACTATTTCTCTATAGATTTTTATATCATCAGCATATTGCAGGAATGAAGAATATAAAACAGCAAGAGAGACGTCATTTACGAAAATTGTGAACAGAAGGGATCCTAAAACAGATCCCTGAGGAACGCCAGAGCGTGCCCTGTACAACGGAGAGTTCATGTTGTTGACTCGGGCATACGCCTCTCTTCTCTGACAAGTAGCTTTTCAACCTGTCGTGTACTGAGCCACATACTCCGTAGAGAGGAAAGTTTGGATAAAAGAATCGTGTGATTGGCTACGTCAAAGGCCTTGCTTAAGTCAAAGTAGACAACGTCTAACTGACCTCTGTTACATATCACACGAGATGCGGTAGACATAAAACTGACAAGATTTGTAGTCGTTGATCTACCGCTCGTAAAGCCATGCTGATTGGGAATTGCTAAGTTTCGAAATTTGAAATACAGGAATTGATGGACGACCATTTCAAAGAGCTTGGAAAATGGAGAGATAAGAGAAATCGGTCTATAGTTACAAACATCACCTCTTTTCCCGACTTTAGGACCGTAACAACAGCAGTGACTTTCCACATTTCAGGAAAGGTTCCCAACCTTAAAAGTTCTTAAATACTGTGCACAGTACCGGCGTGAATATGTCGTGATAAGTTTTGAGGATCCCGGAGGGAATGCCGTCGGAGCCCTCCTGATAATGTTGCTCTCAGTTTCTTAATACAAAACTGTACGCATTCCTCATCGACGTTAATGCAAACGTAACAACTCACCAAACCCATTAGTGAGGCAGAGCAGACGAGAAACACTGCGTACTAAATCCCTTTAGACTGGCCCTAAATTATCAGCAAATAACTCAGGCACGGGGCTTCAAATCGCTTTTATAATTATCTAGGACAATTTTCGACTCGGTATGCCTCCCAGAAAGTGCACCTTATTGTACCTCCAGATTTGTTTTAATATTTTTATTGACAAGATTTGATTCCTTTGAGTAACGATGCCTCTGGGGGTCGCGATTTAGAAGTGTTTTACATTGCTTTCTGCAACTCTTGAATTTTACCTCCCACTTTGGGAGGCAGCTTTTCTTAAACTTCCTGTGAAAGAAGTGCTTTCTTTTCAGTAGCGTTTTTAGCTCAACGGAAAGCCAGCTAGGAAAGCGAGATTCAGTAACTGTCCTCAAGGAAATAAAGGTATCCATGGCCTCCCGAATAATTCCCGAGTACCGTATTTACTCGAGTAATAGCCGCACTATTTATGAACAAGGCCCCTTGCGTCTGCTTTCCCGCAGAACACGTATACACCCAATCATCGCGTAGCGCATAAATTACATAGCGAATCACTAGATCGAGAACACGATTCTCCATACAAATGCAATATTCACAAATGGTATCTTCGCTCGAAGACGTTATCTCTGTCCTGTAAACCGCTGGAATCATGCTGCCGATCTCGGTAATTGGCAAGCCGCATGCTCCACGGAAAAGCGAACCCTCAGGTTTTCTTCCATAAACAGTGCGGCTATTACTCGAGTAAATACGATAGAGCATGACCTGGTCATTTACATCAGGAGATTCCAAGATTGATGCCTAAGCAAAGCTTATGAAGTGATGAGACATCCCGACATAGTCCCCTGCCGAAAGATTATATGAGGTGTGCGGCGGGGAACCACCAGAATGAGCACGAACAGAGGAATTTTTGAAAGAAAGCACTATATCAAGTGGAGGATTATATGTATCCTGAGGAACTAATGGGAGTTCACTCCGTGCTACACGTACACTGTCCATATTTGAGAAATATAAATCTAGAGCATTAAATTGGTTATTCAGAACATCATTGTGTTGTGTGAATTTTAATAAAGAAGAAAAGTTTAATAGCTGGTTGCCTTTCTGCCTGCAGTAAAGGTTGTCCGTAAAAACATCAAACTGCGGCCAGTTGATTCCGGGAGCATTATAATCCCTAAGATTAAAACCCGGCATTCATGTAAGCCATTCACTGTATTCTCTATGCCAACGAGACAACTATGAAAGTTTACTGGCGGTGTCTGCGGAGGGAGGTAAAATAAAGCGATTAAAACGCGTACTCCCTTTGCAGACTCAATCTCGATCCATACACTTTCAGGAAATTTCTTCAAGTCTTCGCGCCTCCTGGAGCGGTGGCGCCTGTCGACTGCGACCAACACTCCGCCTCCCGTCCTGCTCCGTGGGGTAAAATCTCGATCGCGACGGTGCACCTCAAAACAAGGAGGAAGTAATCGGAGGAGCCAGATGCTAGAACATAACCATGTTTCAGTTAAACAAAATATAGAGTAATTGGACAAGGCAACATTAGAGAAAAAGCAATCGGCTTTAGTACGCGGGCCGCGAACGTTGGAATAAATCAATGTCGACTCATCCTTGGTTTCTCGGACGGTCGAGGGGGCGGCGGCGGCTACCTCGGATGCATAGAGCAGGTCTTCGCGAAGGGCGCATCGGAAAGCTTTAAAAGGCAAGATTTGGGCCACACGGTGGGATCAGAAAGCTTGTCGAAGTCCACGGCAGTCACGGACACCTGGAAGGAGGCGTAAGAGTCGTAGCGCGTCTTCAGCTTCCCGCAACTCCACTTTCTCAACTTCGACGGAAGAGAGATGAGAACTGATGTCAGCGCAACTGGTGTCCGGGTTCAGCTTGGTGACGAACAGGGCTCTTCGTCGAGTCTATGGAGGGGCAATGATCAGCTTGCAGGTTTCGGACTCCCCGGTAAGCGCTGTGGTCGGTGCTTTTGGTCGTGCAGAATCGATGCCACTGGGAGGCACGTGGTCTTTCGGCAAAACATTTTTCTGGCTATCTGAAGGGAGGGATGCCGCAACAACCTTCGTAGGAGAAGCTTGTGGGAGAGAGCTGTGTAGAGCGACAGCGTAAGTGTCTTTTCCGAAAGGCCCTCCCCTAGCCCTATCCACAGGCTGCCGTCGGTGATCGGGAGCGTCCGGCTGTCGTCGCTGACAGAGCGCGTCACGCAGACCCCGGACAACGGACAGCATGGGCCATGGCACCCGCCTGAAGCTCGGCGTCGCGCTTTTGCTCGTGATGGAGGCGAGCGTTTTCATCTCTGAGGGCGGCGACCTCGTCAGTCAGGAACGAAATTCCCTCCATAGCAACCAGGGGCAGGCTCCGCAGGGACTCCACGCCGGCGCCAAGGCCAACGGGAAGTAGGGTGACCACCCGTCCCGCGACTCGCGGGACTGTCCCGCATTGAGGGCTCGTGTCCCGCGCCCCGCGAGAAATTCCCAAATCTTCAAAATGTTCCGCCTTTCACACTGTCGTAAGATTCACTCTGCAACTCATTCTGCTGCCGAACAACGGGGCACGGGGAAGCGCGGAGGTTGCTGGGAATCGTGTGAATCGCAATGGTACGCCATTTTCTATCCAAGCATAGCGGGAAGCGACCGTCGTTCTTGCAAGATAGCCGACGCGCATGCGCCGTTGTGCCTCTCCCCTTGGTGGCAAAATATTGTGAGAGAAAAATTGCACGCCGAAAGTTTAAATATAAATTATTGAAATTATTTTCATATCGTTGTGTCAATGCAAAAGTGTTGCTGAATGTTTTTTTTTCTTTTTAGTGAAGACAGCCACACCAGGCAAAAAGCCTGCAGCTCACAGCGGTCGAAAAAGAAAATCATGTTAAAAATGTGCGTAGGACCATGCTGAATATCCGAAAAAAATTTACTGTTTCTTAATTTCATTTGATGCATTGAGTTCTGCTGCAGTTGATTTTTATGCTTTCAACTTCGACACATTTAATAACATGAAAATATATCCCTAAGAGTGAAAATGATTTTAGCTTAATTACTGCAATGCAATTTGCGAGTGTATAAACAGCATAGGATATTAAATGTGTTAACAGAGCCTCGGTTCGTGTTGTGTGTGTTCGTAAATTTGTATAAACAAATAAAAAAAATGCAGTCTCGGCAGCGCGCAAAAATGCGACCACCTCTACAAGTACCCCAAGACTGCGCCAGTACTTCTTGGACTGGTCAGCAGTTAAAAAAAAACAGGATGGTCGCATCAACAAATTTTGAATTACACTTAAAAAAATAACGCCGAACCTTCGCGAAATCTACGAAAGGTTACGCCAAAGCACTTAAAAATGTCAGCTCAAAGTTGCGACACGAACGCAACTAGGGCGCACCGCGCACACTGCCAAGTCTGCAACGTAGGCAATAGAGTTCGCCGGGAACTCACCGCACAATCTCATGTCCAATCCGTAATTGCCCCACGTCACAGTCAGGAGGGCGGCGAGGACTAAGCAGCAGAGGACCTTCATGTTTCTCTCGGCGGGACCGAAAGTGCTGCCAGGCGCTGGAGTCCATGGGCTTAAGTAAGCCATCCGAAATCAGCGAAGACGCGTTCCTCTTCTTTTGTCGGATAAACGTTTGTTTCCTCGTTCTGGCTATAGCACGGAACAGCTGTCCAGAGGGCGCACCGGAGCACTACTAGTGGCGCCGCGCTCTGGCGCAAAACCGCCCTCCATAGCAGTACGGGTACGGTTACAATGGCTACGAGCACGTTAAGATTCTACTGCGGCCGCATTGCAATATTATTCTGGCTTTTTATCTGTTGAAAAACAGTGATCATTGTTGTTTCTGCGAGGCGAACCTCCGCAAAGAAAGGTTGCCTGTGTGCCGGGTCTCCTGGGTGGAGTTGATAATCCTGGCATGAGAACATTTCTCAACAGCGAAGTGCGTCTCGCAGGTACACGACAGAGTCGCCTACGACATCCGCTTCAAGAAAAACGCTGTTTTTTCTTTGATGGTTTCGCTCGCTCTTGAAAGTTAGAGCTATTCGGACAAAGATGAGAAAGCTATATTGTTCAAATTTTCTTTTTCCACACAGCTGCGCTGTCGCACACACTGCTTGAACACACTGCTTGAACTCCGAAAGTCGGAGTTACCGACTGCTGGAAGCATGCCGAGGCTGTTTTAGTTCATGCTAATGAAGTCAATGACGATGCAGGCACTGCCAGACCGCAACACTAGGTCAACTGCAACAATACTTAAAAAACAAGCTAGGTGGTGGTGATTCATGGTTATAAAACCCGAGACTCAAAAAAAAAAGGGGGAACAGAAAAAAAACTAGGTCAAGTTGCATTTAAAAAAAGAACGAATCGGGACGCGAATACGGTTACAGCTCATCTCTTCTGTTCACAGCCATTTTGAGCGAGTCGAACAACAACATCAAAAACTTTTACTACACACCGCGACACCTTGTTGTGTTTGCGCACGTGTAGCAGGGGCGGATCCAAGGGGGGGGGGGGGGGCGGGCGGCCGCCCCCCCCTTCCCCCTTCTCGGAGAGCAATTTGAGATGGGTGGACCCTCCGGTGCACAAGAAAGAATAAGAGAATAGTATCCTGATTCCTTACAGATTTTCCCGCCCCGCCTCCCCCCTCCCCCCCCCAAAGAAACAAAAAAGAAATGGAGTTCTAGATTTGCTTCTGAAGTGTACGCTGCCCTCAAAGCGGTAAAGTCGTAATTCATGCACGTACGTCAGTAACTCACGCATACTTTTATGAGTAAAAAGAGTGATCACCAATCGACTCACACCATCGACTTTTTTTACCTTTCTTATATGACGCCAGTATGATAATTTCGAACAGAGTTGCGGGTAACTACAAATAAGCTTTGTGTGTGATTTGTTTGTTTTGTGTGTTGTTTAGGCGCAGCTCTATTTTACATATCTATAACACCATGCACAAGAAAAGGAAAAGGAACGTAAATATTATTTTCTTCTCTCTGCGAAAAATATAATTAGTTTTAATTTCAGTCATACATTTTTAGTTACTTTAACTTTGTGAGGTGTTCTGTCTTGGTCACCCTTATGTTTTCTCCCATGTGACACATCTGACATTGCCAACACACAATAATTCTACTTCAGGATTAGTAATATTACTACTTCAGCACTAACAGCGAACTGTCTTGAAAACTACAGAAAAACAAAAGTTGGAAACTCCACATTTCTAAGGTTGGGTGCTGCTATTCCATCGACGTCCAAACATGCAGTCATTCATTTGTTGTGGAAGTATCACCGGATTAACCTTTTCTGAAGGGGTGATAATTTCTTTTTAATGCAACCGGTACTGGAGTATTAGGGTCCGGTGGGTAGACAAGAGTATTTCAATGCTGATTACTTGAGTACGCCGACGAAAAATTGGAAATCAATAAGCCGGGTATCTTTATCATCAACAAGAAGATCGGTTGCCACAAAGTGGCATTAAAGGCAGAGCCCATATGGTATATTTTGTTTGCTCCTGAATCCTGATAAAACATCTGGATTTCTTCTTTTCTCTTCTAAATGAGCACATATTATGTATTCATCCTGGTTAAAGTTCTACCCTTGCTCTCTGCTTAACGTTCTTTCCCCGCTATCAAAGGCTTATTCATTTCTTGCTCATGTGAGCATCTTGGTAGATTGGAATCAACTTTAACCATCCCATCACTATTTCATTTTAGGTATCATGGTAATTGTAATTTCTTGCACCAGTCGTAAGTGGCGCTCTACAGCAACGAAGCTACAAACGCCGTGCTGCAACTTTCAGTTTTTTTGATCGCAAAAATCACCAGAACGTTTCCGCCAAACCAATTTATTGCGTCTCTACAACCAGCGTGACAGCGTGGGCGAGGGCCATCAAGGCTTGGCAGGCGTGCAGGCGGCCAACACTTTCCTGAATGCTGCTTTTCCTCTTCCTGGAAAAAGTAAGACGATTGCTGGTTATCTTCTTGGTAGGGTAACGAGCATGTCGTCCGTCAAACAACGATATTCAATCATGCCGTGTTTATCCTATCGTAGAAAAGGTGCGCACCTAATCTTATATAAGAAAAACTTATTTCATTAAAAAAATAAAAAAAACATTTCCCAGTTCCCAATGTTTGTTTCCTTTCTTTCCGAAAGAAAGAACTTTGACATTATTTTTTTTCTCTATACATGACTTACAAGTGAAGTCGTCAAACCATACTCGTTGATATTGCTCTTGTTCTTGCGGAGAAAGACAAACTCTATAGTGTGAAATGTATGCTATAAATGGTACGCTCTCAGTGGCAAGGCCAAAACCATGGCAGTTGATGTGACGTCAGTAAAGCCATACATAGGATACAACACGCAAACTCTAGGAATAGTAACTATACATGCTGCGTCATGTGCGAATGACTCATCTAGTGATGAAACGTGCATAGCTTATTCAAAAATAAAGCGGCGCAGTTTTTTTTATATTTTCGTAATTGATGTGCGTCTTTTTTTTTTTTTTAACAGACTAGATTGACCGAAGCAATTTTACGTTTGGTTTATATAGGTGCACGTTTCATATTGTCAGAGATTAAATCCCGAAGAGAGCTGTAGCGCCCGAATTGTATGACTTTTGTTGATTAGCTTGACCAGGTAAAAGGAAACAGTCGAACAAAAATAGCCGAATCTCTTCGATTTCTCAAGATCAAATAAATACAATTTCTTAGGTTTCTTCTTTCACTCTGACATTTTTTAACAGTTTAATGCCAGTTAGACCCGAAACTGAATATGTTTAGAAAACATATTCAGTTACATAAAATTCTATAGTGAGAGATGTACTGCCGTACCGTGAAAAGTTCCAGCTTGGGAGCACCGGATTCTCTTGCCTGAAACGAAAACCCGATGACTTTGAGACGCATTTTCGTGGAGACTCCCCCAGCAACGACTCCGCTTTCTAGACATTTCAAACGCGTTATTTAGAACAAACAAAAAGCACCGAAAAAATATAGGGACACAGACGAAGGGAAACAGGACGAGGCGCTTTTTGTTTGCAATTGTCTGTGTCCCTGTATTTGTTTTCTCGTCTGTGTCCTTGTATTTCTTCGGCGCTTTTTGTTTGCAATGAACCAACTGGCCCAAATCTCCACTTTATTGCGTTATTTAAAACAAAAATGCCGGTTTCACAAAAGAAAGAAACTATAATCGTAGGTAAAGAGAGATGGAACGATAACTCACGGCAAAGTCAGAAAAGATTTCCGAAGGCAGGAAATGAAAAAAAGTTCGCTCTTATTTTCAGAACCTTACAGCTGAAATTCCGTTTCTGGCTTCTTCAATAAAACGTTTCTGACCGCACAGGGTCTGATGTTCGGCGTTCGAACGCCAGACTCGGGAGCGGATGACGCTGTGGCTCGCTCTGACTGTAGCGAGACAGTGAGTATATATAAAGACATTGGCAGCCATCCTTTGCGTCCACACACCACTCTTGCAATTAAAACCCCGCGCACTATCGTCGCCGCACACTCTCATCTCATTCTCTCCTTTAGCTTCTCTTCGTATTGTTCTTTTCTGTTCTATTACAAGATTTGCAGTTAGTGAAGTTCGAACTCGACGGATTAAAACTCCTCAAACCAGCAATTCGAAAAATGGTGGACTCCTTCCTTGCTTCTATACATACGTCTATAAAATATATGAGATTGCGAATATTTTTGTGCAATTATCCTAACCGCGCCTACTTCTTCGAGCCTCCAACCCTTACAGCATTGGCAGCCATTGCAAGAAAAAAAAATGGTTCATAATATTTCTCCTGTATAAAACAATGTATCAGGTTTACAAAAAAATGAAAGCCGTTTACAACTCCCTGTAACACCGAATTAGAGCGCAGCTCTTGAGGAGGAGGAGGGAAGGGTACTGAGGAAAGGGTATACCCCTCCTCCCTCCTCACCTCCTCATCCTGCCTGGTACTCCTTCCTCCGAGCGGCGTCGGCGTCGCTGTCGCCGTCGGCGTAACTGTGAGGTCACGTGACCCTCGTGACGTCGCGTGACCCTCGTGGGGTCACGTGAACTCATGGGGGTTACATGACGTCACAGGGTCAGGTGACCTCAGGGGGTCCTGAGGGGGGTCACGTGGTGAGGAAGCACTGACCCCCTCAGGGGAGTTAGGGGAGACCCTTCTCTAAAGCAGGGGTTCAGTGCTTTAGAGCGTGATGTCCTCAGACACCCCTCAGGGGTCCTGAGGAGCCCCTGAGGTCACGTGACCCCCGTGACGTCACGTGACCTCGCGAGGACGTTTCGGCACGGTGCCGAAACGTCACCATGTCGAAACGTAGCCGTGGTTACGCCGACGGCGACGGCGACGCCGCTCAATGCCGAAAACAAACGCCTAAAAGCTGCGATCTAAAAAGAAGAAAATAAATAAAAGAACGTGCGAACGACTACACAAAGTGTGCTGCGATTGACAGCGGCAGCTGTTATTTTGTTGAAAGACGTGCTTTATAAGATTTGATTTAGGATCAAGCTTTGATTTTAGTTGAATAGTTATAGGAGATGTTTGTAAGGAGATGTGAAAGGCGCTTGCGCGCTGCCTTTCGTGCGTGATAGTAGGGTCCTGCGCCCATTACTGTTATTGTGCCGCTGCGGCGCTCCGTTATACTCTTCTCAGCGCGGTGCGCTTGCCATTCCCACTTCTGGGACGGAGAGTGAATTGTTTGTGGTTTCGTTCAGAACCCGGAAGCGGCGGCGGCTGCTGTTTCCGGAGCGGGAGGGGCTGTATGGGGAAGAAATAGCGCGTCTTGCCATAGATGATGTGTTTGTTTGGAGGGCGATGGCGATAGGGAGATAACTTTAGCGCGGCGGCGATGGGGCGGTGCGCGCCCCACGAACGTTTTTGCGAACGGACACCGCCGGCCGCCGGGTTTTGCCGGAAAAGGGCAGTAACAGCTGCCGCTGTAAAATATGTTAGTTTGGACGCAAGACTCAATTTAAACATTAGCGTAAGAAACTAAACCGTCATAAACATTAAGGACTTTTAGTAGACCATACGTTAGAGTTTCGCTCGGTAGCGAGTGCCGCTTCGAAGCATGGATTGAGCACACGCCCGCTGGACACGCTTTCCGCAGCGTACGGCCTACTAAAACTCTCTAGTAGTTCAGAGCTTCACTTACCTCTTTCCTCAACTGGCACAGCTTCTTTGAAGCTTCCAGGTCAGTGCTCCCATAAGGTTGCTTCACTCTGTCCCACTTCGCCTTCATCTACAAGGCAGAAGTGCGTTTGAATTCTCTCATCCACTCAGTCGCCCAACGTAATCGTCGTGCCTTTAAAGGCACGTGGCGAACGCACAGCTGTCCCTGTTCATGATCGCCAGCTCAAGAAAAACGTCCTTCCACACTACAGGCTGTTTTCGCTTCTTTCAAATCTAATAAACTGTTGCTTTTTATGCAGATCGCAACATGCATGGGTGACACGCGTGTCTCTTGCAGACCCAGGACAAGAGAAAGCAACATGTTGCCTGTAAAGACCACTTGAGTTGTGTGAAATGAGCGTGATGAAGTACACTATGATAGCCCTCTCTCTCTTTCTCTCGTTTGCTTTTTCATAAGCGTGTTCCGTCAACATCAACACCTCTTAGATAGCAAAAGCGTAGTGCTCAATTTCTTAAGTCACATAAGGAGGTTAACACAGACCACTGATTTGACTCGAGTGCTGCGTCAACCTTCGGCCGGAACCTGTGTTCAGTCACTGAGAATGTGGCCTGAAAAATTACTCTCATGGCTATGACAGCTGGTGGACAAACCTGATAGAGGTAAAAGGAAGTCCAAAAATCAATGTAAAGACAGTTTTACGTAGGACAATATTTTCTTATCTTGCTCCAATATAGCTCAGCGTGTCTATATGTGTTGGAGCCACGTCTGCGTCGTGTAACGTGTTTAGCAGAGCAGGACTCAGGTATACAAACAAAAAACTTCTGCATTAGGCGAACGTAAATAAACGCATTTTTGTTTTACGCTGCTAACAGAATAAAACGCAAGCTAATGACCAGTTGAAATTAAAGTCGGGCGCCTGTACACATCTTTATTTTTTATAAATGTGAAAAAAAATCAAATAAAGTATTTTTTACTTAATGTCAATCTTGTCTGTCAAGCTATGTTATTGTCTTGTCCTCTTTTTCGTCTAGTTTCTCAAAACGTCTGTGCATTACTGACAAGTTGCACTCAAGGAATATAAATAAACTTGTCTAAATACTACACTAGAAGTTCTGCTAGCTTTCTGCCGGAGAGTAATTTTTGTTATTGGTGCTGCATTTCATTTTACAACTTGTTACAGCTTACAGTAAGAGGCACGAGGAATTGGTACAGCACAGCGCTGGGGCGTGAGAGGTACTCGGTGTCTGGCAACTTGACGCCAGATAACGCTGTATACATTTGCCTCTGCTGTATGCTTATACTTCTTCCCCATGGCATTTGAATGCGTGCCTTACAAACCAAAAAGGACATAAAGTTGCTTCGTTGAAGCGTACGCTTCCTCCGTCGCGAATTTCGGCAGCTGGATTTCGAAAATGTAAGAAGTTATAGTTATAATTTCTCGAAACTTTAACGATTTCATGAAACTTTCAAATGTGTCGATTAACTGATTACTTTTGTGTGTAAGGGTCACCGAATCATCCATGAAAAATTCTTAATCGGTACAGTGCACAACACAATGGATGTTATAGTCACTTATAGTTTGAAAAACACAGGCAGTGGCTTATTATGTTCGCACCTTTTGCTTCGTATTTCACTCTTCGACTTTTTTTTCTTTTTTTTACTATAATTGCAATCTCGGTGGGTTTGTAAGAATAATAAGATGCTTGGAGCTTGGACCATACTGCTGAATAATAGATGTTCGGACAGCGTGACCTTGTTCTGCCGTTGTATGGCTACACTGTAATTGGTAGACACTTGATTGAGCTGTATATGAAAAACGTAGTCAGTGCAGGTTTTAAGTCGGGGTCACTCTGCTTATACATCATACAAAAGACAGTGTGCAAGCAAATTTAAACGCGAGTCACCACGAGATTTGTGGTGACTCGCAACGAATTCAAGGAGAAACCTGGCACGCGGCATTCGATCCATGAAGTTGCCTAGCCAGCCCCCTGCATACTTTCGCTCGTTGAAAGAGAGATTGCTTTTAAAACCAAGCATCGTCTTACCTCAGGGGTCCTGTGTTCTGCGACGCACTTGAGTGTGGCCTCTCTGAGTTCATCGGACATCGCTGAAAGAGGAGAACTGACCGTTACTACCCGGGCCGACATACCCAAGACGAACTTTTAGTTGACACACTCCATCTCCAATCAAAAGCGCTGAAAAGGCTAGCCAAAGGTCACCCTCTACGCTCCTCGCGTTCTGTCCTCTTATGTTTCACTCGTGATTTATACTCTGTCGCAGGAGTTGTGTGCAGCAAAGGCAAAGGCATAGGCGCGGGCACATGGCTTTTAGATTTGCTTTCCTTCCGCGAGTGCTCGTGAAAGGAAGGCAAATCTGAAAGCCAAGCGCTCGCGCCTGTGCTTTTGCCTTTGCTGCACGCAACTCATGAGATGAAGTATAAGCTTATATTAAGACAAAATAAATCCAAGGATCTGAATTGTTTGTGCAGTCGTCACTAAAAACGATCAGCCAGCCCAACTGGTCGACAGCCGGAACTGTGAAATCGTTTCACGCGGCGCTGCGTTGACGCGGATGCTCCGAGATCGAGACTGGTCGGGCGTTCACTTTTCTCAAGAGTGCTTCGGCGAACAGTTATCTTTTCCAATGTTTTCTCTTACATTCGTAACAGTATTGATGAACATTGCCAGTTCAATGTCTTAAAAATATGTGCTGACGGTTAACCCGCGAATAAAAGTATGATATCGCTGCTCACAACTCTAGCAATAGTGAGCGCAGTCGAGTGTGGTCGGCGAATGCCTGAGGCCAAGGAGCGCCGTTCGGAAAGCGCGCTTTGGGAACGCTTTATATCTGTCGACCTCCCTCTGTGGTAGAAATATAGCGCACGCAAGGCAAACATCGTTCCGCCGTGTTAGCGTGACTGCAGCGCCACGTGTTCACCTTTCGCCGGGCAGGCAATCGTTCGTTTGGGCTAACCATTTTAGTGCCTACTGTAAGCTTGCTTGTCCAAATGGACCTCTTCCAAATACCGACGGCACCAGGCGGTGGCTGCACGAACTAAAAATCGAGGAAGTGACCTACCTGCGCTACCAATCGATAATGGGAGCTAAGCTACCAGTTTCTTCGCTCTCTGAGCTGCGTCGGGTGCCCACCGCGACTTTAATCGGGGCCTTCAGCTAAAGAACCGCGGCCTGGGCGTCGCCCGGAGGAGTGGCTTCCGGGATCACCTGGTGTCGCACGTGGACATGCCGTGTTGGTGCGCGTGGTCGACCGTGGCTGAGGTTATAAAAAGGGACGCTCTGGAAGGAGAGGGAGGAACTCCGGGCAGACCCCGTGACATGACGAACTGAGGCAGGTCTGGCTGACGGGCGGCCGGCTGACGCCGGCGTTGCCGGACGCTCTCTGAGGCTCCGGCTCCCGACGTCGAAGGCAGACGGATGGACCGGGTCGGACGGAGAGGGGCATCCGTGGCGACCACCCAAACGTCGTGTTTTCTTTCCGTTCACTTTCTTTTTTTGTGTAACACAATTATAAATATTTTGCAATTGCGTGTTCTACTCGCTGATCCACAGCCTCCTTCCGAATTTCCTCGATTTTTCGTACCGACTTCCGCCGCTTGGCATCGGGCGCTCGCGCGTGCGCAGAACGCTTCTCGGAAAAGGTCCAATCGGCTGTCTCATTATAAGTGCCGTAGCCCGCATTCACCGCTTTAGAAACGAAAAGGCCTTTAAAATGCATGACCCCGAGAGCCGTAGTTAACAAATTCGTACCAGGCTCATCGCATTATCATGTTCGAGCGGTTAATACCACTGGATCCTGGTAAAATGGTTGCCAAGCTCCTCGTATGGTCGCCATTTTTGTTCATGGAATGAGCAGTTACTCCCTGGCCTCTCTATTCTTGGTGAGTCGATCCAAATTCCCGGTAACAAATTGCGTGGTAAATATTTTTTTAATACCAAGATTTATTTATTTACACGTCGGTGAAATAAGTCTTCACATCGCCACCTCATGCGCCGTCGCTGCAATTGGTGGCATTAAAAAACATATTTTCGTCTTTAAACACGCAAGAACACAATGCCATTGTAAGAGATACAGTATGTGCAAATAAGCATGATTGCATGATTGATAAGTTGGTTGCGTGCGCAGTACCAAAGACGCTTATATTGGCGAGGAACGCTTTCAGTACGAGGATGCTCAACAGCGATCTTGGCGTGACTGGTTCAGGACGATCCTTTCGAAGCTTCTCAAATTTGAATGGACTTAAATAGAGATTTTCATGGCAACTGAGGCCGATCAGTCAACCACCTTGCGAGGTCTGGTGGTCCGTATAAGTTAGTATATGTTGGTGTCCAGCTTCCTGGCAGGGAACATTCTAAAAAAGCCAGTGTGTCTACTTTTCCGCACAACACTCGAAGTCAATTACCGCAACTTACGGAGGCAGCTCAGCGAATGACGATGCCAAACAATGTTTAGACAAAAAACGCACTCTGAGTTGTGACATTAAGCAATGCAAAACGTCACGCTTGCATCGCTTAATGTCACAACTCAGACTACGTTTTTTGGTCTAGACATATGTTTCGGCATAGTCGTTCGCTGAGCTGCTTCCGTAAGTTGCGGTGATTAGCTCTCCGAGTGTTGTGCAGGAAGGTAGACGCACGGGCTTTTATAGTGAAGGCATTGCCGCTATACTTTGGAGTGGTGGCTCAGGCTTACTGGTACGGGCTACCCACCTTTATGGGCCATTGCGGTATCACGCTGCCAAATAAATGTTACTATTACTGTTACCACTACTATTATTCAACGCACCGCTGCAACGTAAAATCAGCTCGGGGTAAACGGTAAGACTCAACAAAAAACCGCACCGAAAAACGCACCGCAAAACATACGCTTTAATGACCGAGTATACAATTTCCTAAAATATAGCACGTATTTTATGGAAATGTCAGTGTGATTGTGCTTAGCATCTACCACTGTGTAGCAGTTCACCAGAAAAGAACCGCTTGGCACACTAGCCCTCTTCTGGGTGGGTGGACTTTGCTTTTGTTGGCGGAACCTCTCTTGCTCATCTTAATTTTGATGCAGAAAAAATATAGGCTCCACTGCGTGGAATGGGACACCTATTCGCACATGCGTGCAACAAGGCTGGCAAAATCTAGCAATGAACAGACCATTAAACGTCGGAGGTCAATTGGCCCCAGGGCTATTTAGCCAACAGGAAGATGCAGTCGGAGACAGGCCAACATAGATGCTCAACTTGCATGCAACGCGAGTTTTTTGTTTTCTTCTTTTATAAAGTTTTGTCGCACGCGCAGCCAAAACCTGGAGGGGAGGCAACTGAGCGCGTGCTGGAGGTGAGTATCTACTGGGTTCTGTGGACTGACTACAGTCCGTCGTCAAGTGGTTGGCCTTTATTACTCAGCTCCAGGAGAGAAATCTGGCTATAACGCACTTTCTTGAAATATTTAACGTAAATCACGCGGTACTGATTACACGAATGCACGCTGGTACAAGGCCCGTTCATATATTGACATCAGCGAAAGCCAGGCCAAGCTCTAACGCGGGCTAAATCAAATAACGTGAGCATTCCTGGAGCCATGAAGGGTGCCAGACAAGAAGAGATTGCAAAACAATGAAGGTTAAAAACGTACATCAAGCGTCAAAAAAGAGGGTACAGAATAAAAGTGTAGCTGCGATAGCTTTCGTACATTACATGAATGAAGCGGTATCCACAGCCCAAGGGTTTAGAGTTTGCTGAGAACTCACCGCACTAAATGTTCGTTGGCCCACGTCTCAGCCAAGAGGGCGACGAGGACTAAGCAGCAAGCGACCTTCATGTTTCTCGGCAGGACTGAAACTGCTGCCAGGCGCTGGAGTCTATGGGCTTAAATAAGCCCTCCGAGGTCAACGAAGGCGGTCTTCTTCTTTTTGGGACAAAGTTCGTTTACTCGTTTTGCCTATATGACGACATCCGATAGCTGATTTGCGATCGTCTGGTGTGCTCTTGACAAGGAAATTGCTTACACGAAGCTAGCCGTGTCACCTTGTACCTTCTTCGATGAATTCTTCGTGACGGAGAATGTCTAATGATGCCTATCAGTGTTCGATCTGCCAAGAGGAAACCATGAGCCATTTCGCGACGGAAACGACTGACCAAAGTGCGAGGGACGCGGTAAAAAAGAGCAAAACAATAATGCGCTGAACACGAGCACTTTTTTATTTTTAATTTAACCAATTTGACCGAGCCGGTTCTTCTTGGTTTTATTGCTTATCCTAAATGTGTTGCTATTTCAGGTCGTTGAGGTAGTGCCGCCCATTCGCGAAAGGTCATTTTGCAAAGTTGATCAACAAAGAGACACCGGATGTCCGTGTGGTTTTGTCGTTTTAGCAGAAGATACACGTAATAGCAAACACTTCTGTTTAGTAGCCTTCACTTTCCTGGCAGCTAAAGACAAGGCCACATATCTAACGTCTATATCATGAATTAGCAAATGTTGAAAAAAATTTACAGATAACCCTTAACGTCATAAAAAAAACTACTGCTTGCCCAAGTATAACTATTTCTTCTTTCTTTCTTCTTCTTCTTTCTTTCTTTCTTCTTCTTTCTTCTTTCTTTGTGCTGTTTCTTTTTGCCGGTGTTTAATTTTTTAGACATCTTCTATAGATGTTTCAAAATAAGAGCTCTGCAAAACGCCCCAAAAGCGCTTCCTTTGGCGTTTTCTTTTTCACTCTTCCTCTCTCTTCATCTCGCTTTGTAACGGCATACACCGGCTGGCTCACTCAATCGATGCCCACAATTTCAGGTAGTAAACACTGCATAAAAAATGGCTAGGAAGTTTTTCTCAACGTTCACGATATACGATAATAAAAAAAATTCACGCGAAGGCAGCTTTTTCCTGCACTTATCTAAGACTAACGCTCGTCGCATTAGCAGCAAGTATAGAATCAAAACAGTATTACACGTAAAACCTAACAGCATAACTTATGTACCTACTTAAGTCAGAAATGTCCTTCACTGTGTCTTATGTATTCTGGGGTCCGAAAAAAAAGTTAGCTCGCCTTTTTTTTATTATTATCGGCAGCCCGTTGTGTCGTGCACGCTTTTCTGCCTCAAGGTGTTTGACAACATCTCTTGCGTTTTTGTTTTATTTTCAAGGCTGTTGCAATTTTTCTTTCTTGTGGTGGCAATTAAAGTCAGATGATTCTGGTAAAGTACAGTCATTGCCTTCCTGCCTGCTACAGCCAGGGGCGGATCCAAGGGGGGGGGGGGGGCGACGAGGGCGGCCGCCCCCCCCCCAAACAAAGTAGATCCCCCTCCCCCTTCTCGGAGGCAATTTGACATGGGTGGAACCCGGTGCACTGAAAGAATGGGAGAATAGTATCCTTACAAATTTTCCGTACCCCCTCGCCCCCCGAAACGGAGTTCTGGATCCGCACCTGCTGCTAGCCGGAAACAAACAGATACTAACAACATACAGATGACTAAACCTCGCAAGGTGATTGGCTGATCGGTGTCAGTTGACATGGCAATCGCCATTTCGGTCCATTCAAATCTTCGAATCTTCGAAAGGGTCATTCTGAACCAGTCGCGCCAATATCACTTTGGAGCATCATCGTGCTGAATGCAATCCTCGCCGACAAAAAACGCCTTTGACACTGTGCACGCAATG
The DNA here is from genome assembly GCA_037355805.1 of Ixodes ricinus. Classification (NCBI taxonomy): domain Eukaryota; kingdom Metazoa; phylum Arthropoda; class Arachnida; order Ixodida; family Ixodidae; genus Ixodes; species Ixodes ricinus. The sequence goes on along the minus strand of JAZHYW010030424.1, from coordinate 57,348 downwards.
CACGTACCAACTACGCTTGTCTTCACCGATCTCTTACAAGGGTTTGTTTTTCCTACGTATTTGAGGACAGGAAAAATAACTTTCAATGCCGCCAAGCGCCGACGCCGCACGTGGCGGCGGTGCCAAGATGTCCGCTTGTTTCGCCGGTGTGTGGATAATAAAATCTCGGTATTCAAGAAATGTTTTTATGAAACAGCCTGTCACCGGAAATTTAGATCGGCTCACCAAGAATGGAGAGGTCAGGAGAAGCTGCTCATTCCATGAGCCAAACTGGCGACCATACAGGGAGCTTGGCGCCACTCACTGCTCAAACACATTCGAACGCAGAAAGCATCCGATCGACAAGTGAGTAAAGACAAAGGCTTTGCGTCGATATCCACTAATCATGTCCAACCAGCAACTAGGCGTTTCCTAGACGTATTGAGAAAGGCTGCGCACGAGAAAAACAAATAAAAATGCTTGTCACAATTAATATTATTTGAAAGCGTGAGTTGCTGCAACGGACAAATGTTTCAACTCTGGCAATGGACACCCTTGGCAAGACTGACATGACGCTTTCATCGCGCTTTCTCCGAGATTTCTCCGCGCTATCTCCTGCCTTCTGCTGGTTCCTATTTTTTTTTGTCTGGAGCAGATCGCATAGAGTATTTATTGAAAGAGAAGATACACAGATTTTTAAATCGTGTATATATAGATATTTTAAATAGCATACTGTTTTTGTTAAAGTCATGATTGTGCGGTTGTTTGCCCTTGTGTAGGTCGAGAGCTGTCAGAGTAATTAGTACCGAAAGAAAAATTGTATTCATAAGACTCATGATAACTCACTTTAAAACTTTGGTAGGGAAGATGTTACGAAAGTTTTGAAATACCCTTGATCAACGTCAAAGCACAACTCAATAGGAAAATATTATGTGTCAAGTGCATCAACCGGCCCTGGGTTGATAAAAAGAACGTCGGACTGACGCGTCGGCATGATGAACACAACAACGTGTGAAGGTTTATTGGTGTGTCTCATATAACATCAGCGGAAGTGGCGGCACTGGCCAGATGACGCAGCATGAGAAACAAGTATAGCATTATAAGGCACGATACACCTCCCTTTGTTTAGGGAGCAAAGCATACAAATATCTTAAAACATTAACGAGCAGTAGTAGGAACGCTGCTAAGCTAATTTCTCGAAGTTTCGGTCGTACTTCAAAAGCTGGGGTCCAACCCTGGCTCGCGTAGATTTTCGAAGTGCCGGCGGCAACGTTGCATTTGCTCGTCCTGGAAAACTTGCTTGTCCTGGAGAACTTGAAGGCGTAGGCTCTACCTGCCGATTCATTTCCCGTCCAGCATCTTCGAAGTCACTCGCGTCACTGTCGTCTAATCACTCGTGGTCGAAAGCTTCTGATTTAGCTAGAAAGTACTGCCGATTCCGCCGAAGAATTCTTCTTGCTTTCCGTTGCCACGTTGTGTGAACCTTCAGGGCAGCTGTTCCAGCTACTTTAGCCTTTTATTTCATTTATTTGTTTATTTGAGACCAGACCTTGCTTCTCATTCCGACGACCTGTCCTTTTGGAGTGGGCGGCAGTCGTCATCCTGCAGTCTCTGGCTCGCGATGCTTCTTCACAGGAGAAGTCGGCTGTGTAGGCTGAAGTCGGGGAGTCACGTACGAAGACGACTCTCCCTGAAACAGCAGCTCTCTAGGTGAACGGCCATCCTCTAAGGGGGAAGAACGGTAGCCAACTGAGCCTAAACAAAAATCCTCATCATCATGCCCATCTCCCGTCTTCTTTAACAATCGTTTTACAATATGCACCCCTTTTCCGCAAGACCATTGGAACGGGGAAACTGGGGGCTAGACGATGTGTTCAAATTGTTCTATTAGGCGGACACGGCGAACTCCCGGGACGCAAACTGAGGTCCGGCTGTCTGTGGGCCTCAACCCGATGTTTCATATTTTAAAAATATGACACAGCTTGTCAGTACGGTTCTTGCCAACGTGTGACTGGTATTTGAACTTGGGAAGAAGCAGAAAGATACGTACTTCCTGCATAATAAAAAATCTATGCTCACGGGCCATATCAAGGGGTTGTCTGGAGCTTGTCGATGGAAAAGGGGTTCGTTGGCTGTTTATATGCATAAGTTCTGCAAACAGCACAGGTCCTTACCACATATCTCTGTGTCTGAATCAGGCCTGGCCTGAAGAACAGACTTCGTGCCCTGACCTTGCATTCGTTTAAGCCCAGGTGGCCCTCATGAAGACGTCAAAGTGTTTCTTGTCATATTGTTTTCGGAACGACAACTTGGCATACTTTTATCAAAATTCCTTCAAGGACGGAAAGTTCAGAAGGGAATGGTTTTAGTTCGTCTTTAACGTACCGCATGGTAATATGCTCTCGGAGGCCGCATGCAACTCCGGGTCATTACTAGTTTCTGGTGCGAAACGCAGTTTTGCTGCATCACTTATTCATTTCCCTTCCGGCGGGATGCCGGCAGTGTGGACTCGCACCTCGGTGAATCCAGCTGTGTCCTCTGAAAGCCGCAGGCTCCGCCCGTGACGACATATTAGCCAGGTCAATTCTTTCCCTAGAATGAACAGCAGTTCATAAACGTAAATTATCAGCCGAAGGTGGAGAACGTTGTAACCTTGGTGGCGTGTCACCACTGTCCTGCGACAAAATGGCTATCAGTGGATTATGATCAGTTTCTATCAAAACACGCCTTTCATAAACAAATTAATGAAACTTTCCACAACCCTACGCAATTTCCGTGGCTTCGCTTTTTCAATTTGTGAGTAACGCCCTTCCGCATGTGTCATCACCTGAAATGCGTGGGCCACTGGACACCAGCCATTCGCGTGACGCTGCAGTAATGATGGTCCGAGGCTCATTCTCTTGTGGTCTCGACGTTATCTTGGTTTCTTTTGTGAGGTCGAAAATCGCTAGAATTTTTTTAAATTATATAGTGCTTCGCAGATCATAATCCATTCTTGTGCATGGCTCTCTGTCCACTGAAAACTGGGTCCTTTCGTATAAGACTTCCGAGTGAGCTTTGTTTTTCGGTCAGCGTCTGTAGATTTCCCGAAATAGTTTACCACACTCAACATGCGTTGCATTGCTAGCTTACCGGTTGTCACTGGCATCTCGCGCAAACAACTAACAAACGTGTGATCAGGCCGTATTTTTGTTTTCGCTAATAACGACACCGAGTAAAAACAATTATTTTACGCCAAACTCTTGCACTACATCAAGTTGAACGCCAAGCCTAAGCCTGCTGTCCTGTTCTCTGTTCAGAGCGACCCTGGAGGCGTTCGCCGTGCTCCCGTGTAGACCCCCCCCCCCCCCCCCGCACACACACACACAAAAATGTCATCAACGTAAACCTTTTACTTTGGGCAGGTGGCTAAATGTTTCGCTCAGCGTGTTTTATATATACATGTATACTTTGAGCGCTGAGGAGATTCCAATTGGAAGGCGATAGCGGCCGAACGTGGGGTGCCGAACGTATGTAGTACCATGTCTTTGAGGTTGCTCCCGTCGAATAATATCCGATGGAACACAGAGTTAGCTGTCCAGGCGGGAAAAAAGAATTAGGCCCCGGAAAGCTGAGCCTCAATATCCTCGGGCTGAGGTATCTGGTAGTGCTCACGCTTCAAGCACGCGTTAGCCTTTTTTCGGGTCCATGCAGAGCCGACGGCTGCCGTCCTTGTTCTTTATACGATAACGAGAGGGCTTACCCTAATCTGTGTGGCCCAACGACTTTCCGGATGATGCTCGCCTTCTTAATGCGCTGCAGTTCTTCCCGCAGAGGTTCCTGCAGTAACAGGGACACTCGTCGCGCCGAGTGGACCACAGGCACCGCACCTGTTACGTACTGGGTGTCCCAAGGAGCGGCCAGGCTCTTTAAATCGACCGCAAAATTCGGTTTTCTTAACCTATCGCGCTACGATCTTTGTGCAGCGTTGCCCACAGATGGTGCACGTTTTTTTTTTTTTTTGTAAAATTTGCAAGGAGCGAATTTACCCGAGGAAGAAGTAAAGAAAGAAAGAAAGAGGCTTAGCTCATATGGAAACGCTGCGATGCCACCGGTCTTCAAACAATAGGGCGCCCTATGGTTTGAAGACCGGTGCGTCTTTGCCTCGCTCTTTCCATAGGAGCTAAGCCTTTCTTTCTTCTGCGACGTCACGAGAAGAGCGCTACGGCCTTATTTCTAGGGAGGGTTGCGCTCATGCCCATCACCCGACGCGGCGGCAGCGCCCGGCCCACGCCACCCTTCTCTCTTATCAACGCACGTCGGCCGCAGCGCCAGGAGAGCGCTTATCTGCCAGACTCTGGAACTACGGCGCGTCGCGGCCATTTTAGCTCCGGCTTATTCAGGAGCCGTTCTCCGCGGTCACAGCCAACGCCGGCTGCGCTCCATGGGGCAGCGGCTTTCGCATTAATAAGAATATATGACATACATTTTATTGTTGTAGAAATTCAATTCTAGATAACGGCCTTCCAGAAAATCTAGTGACAAAACGTCAAAGGTAGCCAAATGACAGCGCAAGTAATTTAACGCGAAACACATAACCTCTATACAAGGCTGTACATTTTAAAATCACTAGCTGCCATGATATTAAAAGTGAAAACTATTCAAGATTCTCTAAACATTTGTAGTTTGCGTAGTAGGTGTCACCGAACATGACATAAACGAAAACTTAAAAAATCAAACATATGCCGTTCGGGGCAATAAAAATTGTTTTCTTCGCTATATTCCTCACATTGCGAGAATCAGTTTCTTTCTTTTCGCCATGTTCCTTACACATATTTTGGAGTAAGCCATACATAAAGAACTTGACAAAGAGAAAAAATACTTCCGGACAAAGACATGCAACGACCTCATCTCAACAGAGCCAAGAGCTGGTCTGCAGGACCACGGGATTTTGACGCGCTGCAAACATTGGAAAGCGTCCGGCCGTCCCGCCGTGAGCGCCGTCTCCGGCGCGCACCACAACCACCGTCGTCGTCGTCTCGCTGTCTCGCCATTTCATTCCCCACTTCTCTTGGTCATCAACGCCTTGCGCCCTCTCTCGGCGCTTCTCTGCTAAATGCACCAAAATTGGAATGTCAACTGAACAAAAGAAGACATCGCAATGTTTCCTGGGAATATTTTAGGACAGTTATAAAATGTCAATAAGCAGTGATTAAACTTTTGGATGCGTATAGTTTATATTGCACAGCTCTATCAAGTTTCTTTGTATTGAATCCTAAAGGTCGAATGTACAATATTACCATTTTCTGCTTTTCTAGACAAAAGATTGCAATGCTACCGAGGACTGTAATTTTCTGTAAATAATAAAGAACGCAAATCAATTAGAATTTTAGTATTTTCTTGAAATATTTTTATTCCACGGACGTTCCTTGTATTCACCTGAGTAGGAATCGCCGTAAAGTCATCGCAACTGCATTTCAAGATGCATTGCGGCAAAGTGATTTTAATTTTGCTTAAATGTTTGGTAGTTAGAGGTAATATTTATTTTATTTCATTCTACCTTGGAAGCGTTAATAAGTTGGAACGCGATTTTAAAGAACAAACAAATGTATTTTGAGTAAAGCGTGATAATTTGGAATAACGTTTCTGCAGAAAAATTTCCAGATAAGAACATAGCGAAGGTATAAAGAAAGTTAATCAATTACGCATATATAAACGTTAAAATATATGTTACTTTCCGCCCTAAATAAAATCTTTGTCTCATATCCCAAACTTTCTTGTACATTAACGCCTTGCGTCCTTTTCTCCACTCACCTCTGCTGAGTTAACTCAAAGGAGAAGTTAAAATTAAACAAAATAACTTGCAATATTCCCAGGGATATTACAGATGACAGTCACAAAATATCAATAAGCAGGAATTAAATTTTCAACCTGTGTAGTTTTTATTCAACGGATCTAAAAATACAGTTGCATTGAATTCTATAGGCCACATTCACAACAATAACATTGTTTGCATTTCATAAAAAAGTAGTAATTTTTTCAGTAATTGTAATTGTCTGGGTATAATAGAACGCAAGTCAAATAGATTTAGATATTTACTTGAAATGTTTTATTCCACGGACCTTTCTTGTATGGACCTGCGCAGGAATCGTCGTAAAGTCATCACAACCGCATTCCCAAATGCATTGCGGCAAAGCGACTTCGATTTTGCTATAACAACTTTTTTGTATGTTATGGGAAATAATTTTATTTGCATTATTAGTTCACAAGCGTTAAAACGTTACCATATTATTCGCAAGAACAAAACTTCTGTTTCTCTTTTTTCAATAAAGCGTGATCATGCATAGGCATCATCCATCCATGGCGTTGTCACGCATGGATTTGGAAGAACGCTTCTGCAGAAAGATTCTGGCATAAGGACATAGCGAAGATAGATACAGGGTTGTCTGAGCGACCGGGAAAACTTCGGGAAAACCGGGAATCAGTCAGGGAGATTTGAACGTACCAGGAATATTCCAGGGCATTGTCAGGGATGTTGTCAAAAAGCGAGCCCAGTCAGGGAAAATGGAGCCGGGAAACGCCATCGAGTGCCCTAAGCAAAAACTTGAGGACTTCCGGGGGCAGAAAAATAGGCCATAAATTCTGCTTAGAGCGGAGAGCGGTATCTAAGCTCACCCGATGTAGAGCCGGCATACCCGATGCAAAGGGAACAGCCAACAAACCCAGCCCAAGCCTTGGATTGAATTGGATTGAGGGCGCAATACTATGAGGCTAAATCCAGTTAGAGAATACATCCTAAATGTATACTATTGGCGCGGCGACCTGAAAACAATGTTTTCACCCACACTGACAGTGACGACAATTCAATATGGTGGCGCCCTTGAGAAAAGGTCTATACGTATATGTTTGTAAGCATGGCTTGGTGTATAGCGAGGCGTTCATCCTTCGCGGGCCTCATGCCAAAAAGAGCTGACTGCAGTACTTCGACTGCATGCAGAACGTTAAGCACTGAGTTGTATTAGGCCGCGGCGTGGCCGGGGGAGGGGAGGGGGGGGTCCCCGTTCCCCCCCCAATTCCAAAGCTGCCCCCCCCCCCCCCCAGGGGGGGGGGGGGGGGGGGGCGTTTGCTTTCCTGCTCACGCAGTCGGTTTTGCACGGGGCATGGAGCAAAGGGGGAGCGCGGACTATCTCCAACTTATATGCTTTCGGGAAAAGTGTTTGTGGGGTAGAAAATGCTCAAATAAATAAAATAGGCAATATTTCTTCATTCATGTTTATTTGATGGGATGCGGAACTTGATCTCAGATATATAGAGAACGGATATTTCGAAACATTTGTGGGGTGAAGGATGGCAATTTCAAGGCCAAGTATAACAAACTATCCTCACTAAAATACACAGTTCAATCAAACCAAAGCGAACATAATAAAACGAACACATGGTGATAATATAAAACAATGTCAGTGATGTAAGTAATATTAAATGATTTGTAAAAACAACTGCACTGTAAGCAACGGGTGGCGCTGCGCTCACGCACACCTTGAGTACTGATCAGAATTACGTGCTTTCGACTAGAAATTACCACGAATAAAAAAGTAACTGTGACTAGTTATTTCAGAAAGCAATTTACAGGCTCTCTTGATCATCTCATTTATGCCAAGCGCCTACACATTAAGATGCAGCCGCCTGCGTTCACGGCAAAGAATATCCAGGACGTCCTCCGCTTGAACTTCAATGTCGCGGTGAACATTCAAAAGCGCTAGACCGAGCAGTCGCTCATTCGAAGTGGACGCTCTCAGGTATGTTTTCAACCGTCGTAGTGAAGAGAACGAGCGCTCAGCTTCCGCCGTTGTTACGCGCAGAGTCGCTAGGATCTTGAGGAGACGATGGACGTTTGGGAATAGGGCCTCCGGACAGAGGGCGACCGCCTGTAGCGCAGACGTGACGGGCGTTTCACGTTTCTCCCTCTTGCATTTGGCAGCCCATATGAGCAGCTCGCATTGGAGTTCAGGAACTGAAACCAGGCCTGAATAGAGCTCCAAAAACTCTTCAGCGCCGGGAGCTGCCCCGCTTTCCAAGATCTTTGCAGGCAGAAGCGACGAAAGTAATTGCAACGTACGCCGGTGCTTTTTAAATCTCCCATCTAACTGTGTGATCAGGTAATCCATGAAAGGAAGGAACACGGAGCGCTTAAAATGCTCTTCCGTGCTTCCAGCGGGAATGTTAGAGCGGTGACGTTGCCGACTTGTTACTCGCGGCATCTGAATTTCAACTTCCGCTGTCTCGGCCATTTTAATGGCGGCTTGGAATATTGCCTAGTGTTTGTGGGTGGACGCTTGCTCTGATTTTTCAGCGTCGAGATTTTTTTTTTGTGTGTTGCTGTTTAATTTTTTGTGACAGTATAGCTATCCTTTTGTTTTGTCTGGCCGGCACGCGTTGGTAATGCAGTGGTACCTCAAAAAGCGGAGGGAGTTGTGTGCTGTGAGGAAGCTTTTAAAGTTGGTGGGCCGCAACTACGACGACAGTAGAACAGTGAGCCACCACGCCCGCATTCTCTAAATACACGAACTCATCTCTGTGACGTCACGGCGCGGTGATGGCGCGTCGGTCGCACTTCCGGTCTGGGGCTGTGGGCAGAAGTCCCCATGCCAGACGTGTATTCCTGCGTTGTTTTGAAAGGAACCAGACAAAAACTTGCCTTCTCCTCAAAACGCCGCGACTGGGGCCGTACCATAAGTGTCGAGAAAGGTTTGAACGTCAGTTTTCACGTGCTCGGTTCGTCCGGGAATCTGGATATGTGCCGTGAAAAGGGAAAAAGCAGACACCGTCGGACAACGATTGCTTGGGCGGGAAGCACTTTGGGTTGAATTCACGGATACTTGTGGTCATCAGATTTATTTGATTTGTTCATACATGAACACCAGAAAACCGTCAAGTTGTGCGGACCACCTGCGGACTACGTTCAGTGCGTCTTCAAGTTCAAACGGCCGCCTGATTGTTCGAACTGTCGTCTGCTCTTTCAAATGTTTCTGCTTGTCGTCTGCTCTCTTAGACGACGCCGGTCCGTATAGACCAAATGTTGGCCCGGTACTTGCGATAAGAAGTAAGTGCAGGCCTCAAAAGACTTAAATTTGAAGGTTGGTACTTGGTAAGCACTAAGCAGGCTCGACGTAAACAGTAGATACAAGGAGATGTTGATCATTGTTACCGGGGACCGTCACCGACTTGTTATGCCTAATTCAGTTGGTCCGATTCTGCTTGCGATTTTCAGTATCGACGTCGACCATCTCAGCTACGGTTCACGCTTTTGCAGCCCGAGCGGCGTCGCGACTGAAAACTCCGAGCGAAATCTCATCATGCGAATCAGGCTTCAGCGTACATTCTGCGGCGTCCACGCGGAATGAATCGCCACATGTCACATTATTCACGCGACGTTTTGCGGTGTAACGAGCCTCGGTAATTTCGCTGACGCCGCTCAAGATAGTCAGACATCGCCAGGAAGACGTAGAACCAACAATTCGAACGCGAAAAAGGGCAGGGGGACTCACACTGACGCCGACCACATCGCATTTCAATGGTTTGTTTATGGGCGACGGCGAGCTTGTTGCCCACACCCCCATCGCGCATGCGCGGCGCCGGTGGCGTCCGCTAGGGGCGCTCCGGGCGCTCCGGTTTGTTTGTAAACATGAGTTGGTATGAAGTCTGCTCAGTTTTGAAAAATGACCGTGCCGTTTTATCTTGACAGCGCCTCCCTAATCTCTGCATGAGCGTCTGTATAGCCGAGCTCACTTTGCTTCGTCATTGGGTGAAAGGGGGGGGGGGGGAAGAGATTAAAACCGTTGAACCCCCCTCCCCCTCAAAAAAAAAAGAAAAAGAAATCCTGGCTTCGCCACTGGTATTAGGCTACACTTTGGCCGAAATGTTCAATATCAAATGTTATCAAATATAATACCAGAATACGCAAACAACCCAAAGATTTTGGTTATTGCTTGTTGACTTATTTACGCTTGGGCTGAACGGAGGACAGCTTCTCAGTGTTCTTACGGAGATTTCCAGTATATATAGCAAACAAAAAAATATTGCATGTATAGTCGGCACGTATAACCGCAAGATATCATAATGCCGTCGTTTTGAAAGGACAAATGCATCTATATATCTTTTAGAAAACGTTCGACCTGACAGCAGCTCATATGTTTTCATTAAAGGGACCATAAAATCAATTTTCGGCTGGGATAAATTGGGATCTTACTAATCGCATATCGTTTAGTGCCCCAAAATAAAACTAGTGCACGATCGTAGGAAGCCTAAAGCCTGCTTTTCGGTACAGAAATTTTGAAAATATAGCGGACTATTTCGTATCTCCTTTCCTTGAAAGCTCTCCGGCTTTTCACTGTGATGAATCCGCTGCCCAAGCAAGTCAGCCGAATCAAGCTCACACATTGGACAGGTAACACATAACTGCGTAAATCGGACGCATGCGCTCGTCACCATTCGATCTGTCGACGAATGTTTGGATACTCGTTCGTGGTCAATGAGTACCCTTACGGGACTTATAATCACTTGCGAATGACAAGTTCCATGGTGTGATCAAAAAGTACGGTGGAAGCTTGGAGTCAACGCACCAATGGCCTAGCACGTCAAGACCATGTGATTTCTCCTTTCGCTTTTGAGTTGAGGATTAGAGCTAAGGAAGAAGTTGAAAAATTATTACATAGTCCCTTTAACACCGAATTACAGTAACCGAATAAATCAAATGTGTACATATAGGTGCTTGGATCTGTTTAAATGTACATAAAAGTGATATTGTGCGTTCCAGGACAAATGCCGTTTTGTTGTCCGTTAGTCCGTTAGTTAGAAAAGAACGACACAGTGAGAGACACCCTCGCGAAATATATTTTACTAAAACAAGTCATGATTGAAGTTACATACGCGGCATATAAAAGTTTGATTTCACTGTAAACTTGACACGGCACACTCTTTATTATTGACAACTAAAAGCCATAGTTTGTTATTTTAGTAATATTGAGCACTAAACATCAGCGCGCAAGCGCTTCGTAATTTCTACAAAATATCTGTCAACCCTTTGTTCTTAAAAAAAAAACGCTACATCAGCGCACAAAACAAAACGAAAAACATTATCTGGACACTTTTACAATATAAAAACAAGGCTTATACATGGTAGGATATTTCGCTTACACAGTTAGCAAGCATTGCAGCTTGTTTACGCCCGTGAGTCAACCATGAGGAACAAATTCAACTTTCAGGTACAGGTTCATACTTAGGACGAGCGCACGAAGCTCATCTACGTCGGCACTCGTTACTGGAGGGCACCGAACCAGGCCGATGACCATCAAGTCGTTCTCGGCCCTCAGCAGGAGTTGAAGGCTCGACGCACTGAAGCCGTGGACCTCTTCCAGCTGAAAGGCCTCGAGTTTCGAGAATGTACCGGAGGAAATTAGATCGCGTAATTCGCAGTCCTCTAGGTGACACCGGCGGAGGAAAACCCTAGTCAGTCGTCCGTAGTTCCGAAGTAGCCCGTAGAGTTGGCTCGGGTCCAGAGAATTTGGGGTGTCAAGGCAAATCCTCAGCACTTGCAATTGCTTCAGTCTTCTGGTTCCACTTGTTGCGTTCACGATCCGTTCCAGATTGTCAATTTGAAACTCTTGCAAGGCGGGACAGTACCTTCGTAGAAGAGAACAAACAGAATCTTGAATTTATCGGATCAATTAATTACATGTAAACAAAAACAATAATTTTGTAAAAAAAAAAAAGCACGTAAAAATAGCTAAGAACAAATTGTGGTGGCGGAAGATTTTGTGTCGGTAAAACTGCCTGGAAAAGAAATAACTGGTCTCGGGGAAAAAGAAACTAACATGTCCCAGATCAAAACCGGCTGACACATGACGCGGTGGCGGTAGTTCCCTATTTACCTCGTTCAATTCCTAGTCGAAATTTCATTTGGTGCCGCTAGGTAAGAAAACGCAACTACTGAGACAACAGAAAACTACCGAGACATAGAGGTACACTGGTTCTAGCAACCGCTGTTATGAGGTGCAAATGAAAACGCCTTAGTTTTCATTTGCACTGGCGGCCATAGCTGTGTGTGCGAATGCTGTGCGCGTGCTGATGTCCAGCTTCCAGTTCTTTTACAACGTGCACTTCACACCTTAGAAATTGGCGGTCTTAGCAGCCTATTAATGTGAGCTCCTTTTGAGCATGCGCTTTGTGACAGCTCCCTCAAATATGGCGTCCAGTGAATGCCCCTGTACTTCGTTTCACTTTGAGTCCAGATACAGCCGATGCTACGAATTGATTGGACCAGACAAACCGCCTGAAAAGCACAAGTTACAGGCTTTTTCCTGTACATGATTGGTTCAGCGATGATAGAACACGTTCGACACTTGACGAACACCATGACGTTGCACGTTTAACGCTGTTTGACTGGCCCATCGGCTCGTAGCGTCGGCTGCGTCTTGACAAGTGAAAGCAACGTTACTAAAACACTCAGTTGGGAAACTCACCCTTGAAACCCGGAGCGCTCGCGTCCACCAAGACCGAACAAGATTAAAGCGCTATAAAGTAGGTACGATTACAGCGCTGCCCTTTAGGCGAGTCAAAACATGAAAGTTGCTTTATCAAGCTACTGCGAGATGGCACTGGAGATGGCGCCACCGGCCCTTGTGCGACTCCAGAACCGGTACGTGCAGCCATGCAGTTCCCGGAGTGGCCGATGCGGAAGAAATGGCAGCGTTACGATCGCGTCCAATTCGGTTCTGGAGTACGGATCGGAGTCACTTTTTTCAAAGCAGGCTCATATGGTCGTTTTCCAGCTGAGTGAGACATAAATGCATTTTTTTTTTTGTGAAATAAATACCCTAGAGGTGCTCCCCCGCTAAGCGGAGCAGAGCCAGCTGATTGACGTGAGCCGTCGAGTCCAGACACACCCGCCAGTGTGGAGGGTTGGGGTAGTGGGGAGATCGGATGGCTGTGGGCAAGCGGACAGAAGATGTTCAACGTCAGCGTATGGGAGGGACGATCGGGGATCTGATCTGAACGATAAAGGAAATGTCGGCCGGGGTCGATGAGTGTGTTAAGATGGATGGCTCTCAGTGTGTGTGTTTGTGAGGCGGTATGGTGTATTCAGTGTCTGCATTGAGTGTCGTAGTCGTGCGTAGTGTTGTTTCAAGGTCTTCTTGTAAAAATGTGCCTCGTCCGCCATGGGCGGGAAATGTCGTGGGATTATCGGTACCTGGATAAGAGTCTCGCAGACAAGTTGATGAGCCAACTCATTACCGGCAATCCCTGTTTGGCCTGGCACCCACACCACCACGACCAAGGCAGGGGAAAGTTGTGTTAGGACGGAGGAGAAGTCGTCGCGCAAATCCTCGGAAAGGCGGAGCGCGCGAATTGCCCGAATCACTTCCATGCATGAATCAAATGCGGTACCGGGGAGCAGGCGAAGGGAGATAAGTTCTTTAGTCGCATGCACTCTGGCAGCAATCTCAAGAGCGATCGAAGAAGTTGGGTTGGAGTTGGGGCCAGCGGCGAATGTAATGGGAGGCTCAACTGAGTTGTTCTAGTAACGTTGGGTGAAACGAGGTATAAAACCCAACGTCTTTGCCCTAGAATCGAGAACGGCATGCATGCCATACGCCGAGACGCCGAATGAACGGCTCCGGTGGATCCGTTTTTACTGACTGCGTCACATCCTTTATCATTGTGTTTTTATATCGACTGACCCAGGGTTTCTACGAACGAATGCTGCTGACGAGGCAAAAACGCTCGCAATTTTTGTGTCAAAAATGAAGGTTTGCGAGCAAAATCAACCTGCAAGCTCGCGCTGCAGATCAGGGATCCTGGAGGATTCAGGGATCCTGGGGGATTCAAGGATCCCGAATGAGCATCGTACCGGCGTGCGGTCGTGTGTCACTAGTGCGTGATGCACGTTAAAAACCCCAGGCTAGCGGTCGTACTGCACTGACTAAACTTCTCGTCGGATGACAATGCCGCCATACTCTGGCAACTGAACTCCTGATATCTAAACAACTAACGACCAATTTTTTCTTAAGGTTCATGCAGAGGAAAGCTGTTTTGAAATGGCGTCCCTGCGAAGACGACTTGCATTGTAAGAACATCGTGAAAGTATATGGGAAATTCAGATATTGTAGCAACATGACGTAAAATAACGGAGAGGCACGGTTCCCGATTGGCAACAACATTTATTCACCTGGACGCCTGCATTTCTAGCGGTGGATAAATGTTGCCAGTCGGCAATTGGTCCGTCCTTTTATGTCCTGTTCCTGTAATATCTTGAATCGTTTAACCAATCCGTTCATCCTGAGTATATTATATGAGTGACGCTATTCGCAGGACATCGTGCTACTCGACCGGAAACTGCTATTCGCTGTTGATGATGATGATGATCATGCTGATGATGCTGATCTTTCGGCTTTTTCCCTTTGGATCGGGCGGGCTCGAACTGAGTTCGTGCCAACGTTGATTCGGGCCCAAGCCTTGGACTTGAGTCTTAAACAACGCGACGATCGCGGCATCTGACGGAGACTTCATCAACTAATTGATTGGTTAACTTTATCCCCTTGTCGTTCTGCAACGTTTCGTCGGCTACATACTTGATTTTTACAGCAATAGTTCTAAAAAAATACGTTGTGGATATCGCCTAACGCATTACAAAAAGAAACAAAAAAGAAAAGTACACTCGCCATACCATGGGCGGTCCATTTTGACAATCCATTTTATATACGGCTTTTCTTTTTCTTTTTTTACTGTAAATTTGGGTTTTGTAAAATTGGAATACAGATTGGGCTTTTATAGCTGATACTGCTTTAACTGGCAAGGGCTTAATTTCGCCAACCCGAGCTGCTACAATTGTCATAATACTTTTTATCAAACTTATACTTCATTTGGGGACGAAAGTTTGAGCATTATAGAATCAAACACATTTGCCATCTTATTCATATAACTTTTTTCACTGTTTAGCTTCACGTTTTCTCCGTGCGCCAACTTTGATAAAATTGTCATTCATTACATTCACAAGTTCCACACAAGTTTATTTTTTTTCAATTAACAGTTATTTCATGTACACCAGATGAGCCCTCATCGTTGTTTGTCAAGCTATTTACCATTTCCCATAGTTGCTTCAGGTCATTAGAGTTATCTTCACATTTTTGTAAAAGTGTTCCGACTTTGCCTTTTTAATTCCAGAGCTCAACTTATTCCTTAATTTTTAACTTTAGATGGCAAATGTCTGTTACGGGATTTTATTTCTTTTGTGAAGTTCGTCATCCAACCATGGCTTTCAAAATTTTCGTTTTGACAATAGGCATTATCCGCACCCTTTTCCAGATATGCATTTGACCAGTCACAACTTTCAACAAGCTGTTTTTAAGTATTTAACGTTTCGTCTTGCTGAGTTGTTTTGTTGTTTGCGTTGCGGGTTGTTTGGAACGTGGACAAAACTCAAGCAGAAAACTTTTAAAAAAAAGCTTAAAAGGTTACTGATAAGTAGAAAAAAAGATTGATTCAGTTTTGTTGGGACACGCGTGTCAAGATATATTGACGCAAAAAAAAAAAAATAGAGTACTATGGACGGCGCGAGACGCAATTTAGTCGGTAGTCAGCTCCTTTCCACTTGTTTTCTCTCTCGGCATTTCGGGCGCGTGGAAGGGAGGTGGATCAGCTTAGCCATCACGTTAAGGTGAGAGAGTATTACTATCTCGTTGAGGTGGAAAGAGTGTATGACCGTTCCGTGACGTCATGAACTTTGCGCACAGAATTTAACATAAATGTCGTGCCGTCAATATTGCTTTAAAAATATATATTTTCGCGTAAAATTCATTTCTCGACACGTGTGTCCCAACCAAACCGCTAAAAAAAAAAGAACTTTTTTTTGTAGCGGTTTTTGAAGCGTTGATTTTAGAAGTGGAACGCGACAGCGTTATCGGGGTCCGTTCGCATCGCCTTCTGATGCTCTTCACTTCCAGTCAGCAGGAAGTGCGGACGGACGCGGTAAAGAGACAGTAGCGTGTTGTCCTCGCAACCAGAGGGTGGTGGGTTCGAATCCCGCCCCAGAATCATCAAATTTTTATTTAAGGAAAATGAATTTCTTTTTAAATCCTTCGGGATTAAGAACAGCCCAAAAGACGAAGGACCAGATGAAGAAGTAAAACACGGACGCAGCGCTGACTTACTCTTGGCATTCATTGCCGCTACTGTGGTTGCCTACCCGACTTCCAACAGTGTGAGGACCAGCTTACTCGTGAAATTCTGGAGGCTGTTGAGATAGCGAGGTTGGGCGCTGCATGTGTAAGCAGTCCTCTGGCTTTATCAGGCAAAGAGATAAATTTTCTAGTTCCTTGACTTGCCTGTTTTTAACACGTGCTCTGTACGGCTGTGTCATGGGCATGGCGCCTTTTCTGTCGGTGATGTATCACGTGGGCTGAATTGCTCCTTTAGTTTCTTTTCTTCCTTTTTGTTCGCGACAACGCATGTATATATTGTGATTTTGCGATCAATAAACTCAGTGTGTAAGTCAGCGCTGCGTCCGTGTTACTTCTTCGTCTGGTCCTTCGTCTTTTGCGCTGCTTTTAATCCCGAAGTGTGTCGTACCGACTCGCCCAAGCCTCAACCTCAGCATCCTTTTTCAAGTGAAATCATTTGAGAAATGCGCATCAGATGTTATGTTTTTCTAATCACTTTCATTCCACGCGTGACGTCACGTTTCACGTCACGTTTCCGCTGCGAGGTCATGTGGCTGTGACGGCATGACCCTATAGACCAGGCTTGTGCCCATCTCAAATACTCTACTCAAGATACTGTATTTCAAATATTTTTTAAGTATTTTTGGTATCTTGCAAATACTTTTGATCGAGAGTATTTGATACTGTATTTTAATTACATTTCGGAGTATCTTGTACTCATTATCTCGAATATATTTTTGACATTCAGCTATTCTCCGAGTTTTTCGGTATGAAGTGGCGTGGGCGTGGCACGAGCAGACGTGCACATTCTTTCGATCAACCAAATCCTGCTACGGTGACTTAGATTGAGCTCGTAAAAACGTCGCTTTTGTGCCGATTCTGTCTCATATTTCACCCCAAAGTTCGTACAATGAAGATTTTCCTCTCGCTTTCCCAAAGGTGACTTTTGTTCTTAGAGTTTCCCCCCAAAAATGCTCAAACTAAAAGGGTGGTTTTACGGAAGTAAAGATTGCCACACTGAGGCGCAACGCAGAACGGGACACCTACGACAAAAATGCAGACTTCAGTGTCAAAAAACAACAAATAAAACAAAATGAGAAGTGGACACAAAAATAAGACACTTTCTTTGCTTGTATATTTGACCCCGCACAGCAAAACGTCGAGGTTTTCTTTTGTTTCTTTTCTTTTCGTCGTCAGTCCGGCACTTATTGCTCTCGCGAACACTGTCTCTAAGCGAACATTGATACGAGCTACGAGCTGGATAACCTTTCAAAATGCCCCCCATGTTGAGTGCCTTTCTGAACGCAACCTACTTAACAAGGTGCGACCAGTGCCGTGGCTATTATGGGGACTCTCTTTGTTATCCATTTCGCTCTTTCCGTATCCCAAATTTGATTTTAGTGAAATCCCCATATAGGGAATATGGATTGTAGTTAAACGATGCGTCTAAGGTGCCTTTTGAGGCCATTCAGCAATGTCAAAATATCTAAAGCGAATTTTTTTTTGCTTGTCCCAGAAATGTTTTGTAACATGTATTAGTGATATCCTGCTCCTTATAGTTGGACTGCATAAAATAGCCCTACGATGTCTTTATTTTTTGCCGTTTTGTTTGTTGCGTGCTAATAAACCATTCTGGTAAACCAGATTTGCGCAACTGTATAATTGTGTTTGTCACCGACGTCGGTACCACTTACGCAATGCGGAAGTATCTTCAAAAGTAATTGCATTACATTTCGAAGTGTTTGTACTCTATCTCAAGATACTTTACAGTGAAAGTAACTTGATGTACTCTTTAAATACTTTATGAAGCAGGTATTTAGTAACTTAACTTAAATACTTTTATCGATTATTTTGTCCAACACTGCTATAACCAATCAGTATTTTTCCGTCACGCCACCGACACTGGCTTTTTTTGTGACACAAACTCCTTAACGCTCACGCGTTAAAATGGAAGATGGTCGCCTACATCCTGACTAAAAAGCCCGGAGAAAAGTTCAGTGGGGTTTATATCCGTTACACATACATCTATAGAAGTGGAGCTTTCCCTTGTTATCCTATATTTTGTCTCATCCTACGATGGACTAAAGGCAAAAGCCACGGGCCACCAGGTCCAATCACGTTCCACGTTAAACTCTGACATGCTTAACATTGATTAAGGATGGACGAATAATGCTCGAATAAAAAAGCGCTGCATCATTCTTATAGCTTCGACACTGCAAAAAAGCATGTATGTCGTGACTTTCTTTGCAATGTAAAATTGGTGAGTCACTCAGTGCTATTCGATTTGAACCACTGTTCG
Organism: Ixodes ricinus; assembly: GCA_037355805.1. Lineage (NCBI taxonomy): Eukaryota > Metazoa > Arthropoda > Arachnida > Ixodida > Ixodidae > Ixodes > Ixodes ricinus. The sequence continues at coordinate 38,877 of JAZHYW010030424.1, read as the reverse complement.
CCCATCCCCATCAGTGATGCAGACGCGGGCACAGATACGTGCATCGAAGCGAAATACCACGCAATTTTAAGTGGCTCGTGATTGGATTGGCGGTCCGCAGCTTTTGCCTTTAGTCCGTCGTAGGGTGAGACGCAGTGTAGTAGGGAGCATTACCACATTTGTACTTGCGTAAGACAACACAAGGTCGTTGAAATCTCTCGCATAATAATCATTTCTTAATGTCTTTATGTTTATATATTCCATAATCAAGAACGGTAGTTCTGTTGAAGAAACAAAACGTAGCAGGTTGTCAAAGAAATCAAGACAGCCTTGTTTCCTACAGGTGGCCTGTATATCGCTACATGAACCACGTTTTTCATGCGTAGGACCAGACATTCGTCATCTGCATTTGCTACAAACTGTTCCTCCCTGACAGTAATGGTGTATTCGCACGACGGAGCTTCTCCCCGGGGAGAGGATTAAACATCATCGAGTTTTGAGGTCACGTGCTCCTCGTCACTGATGTCCGCTAATCCCCCGAGTTCGCGGGGAGCCGAGGAGAATCTGTGACCGACCTACAGAATATCCGTCGTTCCGTTGGAGCGATCGGACCCTTCCTTTGTCCCTCTGTTTTCGGGGAAGGAATATGATGAACAGCTTTGCAGTGTGGGGTGTCTTTCCTTTATTATTTTTTCCTGCCTTTTGTTCGATGAGCCCTCGAAAGTCGCCAGCATTTTGCGAAAAGTCTCCGGCGACTCAACTACATGAGACTCCTTCGTGCGAATGCTCGCTTGGATTTTCTGTAGTGCTTCCTCGTTCTCGTGTCGTTTCCTTGTCGCAGCTCTATGACGTACTCGGTTTTTTTCGGATATAAAGATCTCTCGTGCAAATAAACCATGATGGAATAGAAGCTTTCACATATATCAAAATACCGTCCCCACTCCCCATGTTTTTGCTTTCGATTTAAGTTGCACGGTTGTAGTTTAAAAAAATATGGTGGTGCTTCGCCTTCTCGCAACAATGTTTCGGTGAACATAAGTGCATCAAAACGCAAATAAACAGAATGAAAAAACATATCAAGACCATCCTGTTTTCTACTTATACTCCTAGTGTTTACATGAGGTGCAGAAGAACATGACTTGTTATTTCTGATCCTATATTTGAACTGGTCACTAGTATAATATTCGCATGGATCAGCATTCATAAACAAAAGAGAGTACCAATGACTGAATTAGTCATTTTTAGCGACGGCGTTTTTCTATAAATTGGTCGTGCACATATTTCTTTAGCATTTGTGAGTTCACTCTTTCGTGCCAACTCTTTCCCACCCGCAGCCTAGACGTGTTTCTGCCTGACATCTCTCTTTTTTCTTTGCGATAGCTGCACCGAGCAGTTTGTTTTGTCGCGTAAGATGCCAATTAACAAACACAGGCGTTCTTGTTCCTGTGAAACCAAAAGCCTGAGTAGTGAGTCTCTTCTTTTTTGCTTTCATGAAGACAGCGTTTAGTTTTGTGCGTTGCACAAAACGTACTACGATGGTGCGTTTTGTTTTCGCCTGGTTTGGACATTGGTATTCTGTGGCAGATGTCGATATCAGAATCTGTGATGGGTTCATTCAATGCGTCATCGATTTTTTTAAAGGTCATTGGAATCACTCATGTGAGGCGCTCCTTTTATCTCCAGGTTGTTTGAGCGCAGGTATTGCTTTAGTTCTATACGCTGACTCAGTCTTCGACTTTCACTTTTTAGCTCATCGTTGTTTGTTTTTCGTTAATTCCTTAATTCGTTTTCTCAAAGGCCGACGACCAGTTTGCACTTGCCACTTTCCCTCGCTTCCTCCTCTCCCCCTTCTACCCTGTCCACCGTTGCCTGTTTCCTCCTCCCCCATGGTGAGGAGGATCTTCTGCCTTGCAGAATCTCGAGTCTGGTCGTCGGCCTTTAAGTGCTTTGCGTCACTACCAGTCGCCTTCACTTCGTCGCGTCTGTCGCTGCAGAACCTTGTGCTATCATTTTGGGTTCGCAAGTCTGCTCTTAATTCACGGCGAAGATCATCAAGCGCCTTTGCGAATTCCTTGGATTCTTTCCCTCCTTCGGTCATGGTGTTTGTACAAAATACAGGACACACGTAATTACGTAATTAACTCTGGAATCCGCCGAAAGCTAGCGCGTGATTCCCTGAGGCGTGTTTACCCTTGGTTTACCCAAATACTTTACTAGGGGAACAGAGGACAATCTCCTCATTTGCCTTAGAACGACGGCCGCGCCGAATCCTCCCCTGGTGGAGTGGTTTATTTGGCGACGCCTCTCCCCCACCCCCTTCTCTCGCCGCTAGTGCACGTGACCAGGTGACTTCTTGGAATGCGGTGCGGTTGACGGGGTCGCGGATGCAAAGACGGTACCGCTGCCGCCGTCACGCGTGTTTCCGTGGTTCTTCGATGTTTTTCGATCGAGATTTTCGATGTCACGCAACTCCGATCGTGGAGGACTGCGTTGACGGCCCGATCGTTTTCCTAGTTGCTGCAAAAGCAGCGAGGATGCCAGGGGGACTGGCGTGTTGTTCTCCGATGCAAGAATCGCACCTTGCACGGGAAGGGCCTGTCGCTCTTTCGTTTCCCTCGAGACAAACACATGTAAGTAAGCAACTTCAGCGATCTCGCTTCTCGTGTTTGTTTGTTTGTTTTTTTCTTTATCGCCAGAATAATTGAAAAAAAAAAGTTTCCTTTTAGATGTTAGGAATGGGTCACTTGCTGCAACCGGTCAGACATCGACGCCAATTTCAAGACTCGTGGAGCGGCATACTTGTACAAGAAGTACCGGGTGTGCTCCGACCATTTTCAGGACAGCTACTTGAGAAACAAACTTGAAAAGCCAGGGGCAAGTACACAGTAGCCGAATGGAATAGGAACATAGAACCTATGTTTCATATTATCTAAATATCTGGGAAGTAATTCAATTTTGTAACAGCCATGTTTGTAAAATGATATTCTACTGGGAGGATCAGAGCCGAAAACGAAAGCATTCGACAAAAAATCAAGAAAAACGAAATAAAAGGCCATAAGACCCAATGCAAATCGTTAGGCTAGTTGGTACTGGGAATTTGACGACATGATGGCGCTTAAGACAAGGACAAAAGGGAGACTAGACAACACGGAGCGCTCCGTGTTGTCTAGTCTCTTCTTTTGTCCTTGTCTTAAGCGCCATCATGTCGTCAAATTCCATAAGACCCGCTTTAGACGGGGCAACTTTTCCAACAATTTCGGGTTGTTCCCTATAGCTTTCCCTAGATCGACACGAATTGCTCAGATCGCGTCCGGCTCGAAACGGACGAGCAACTCGGACAACTCGGATACGTTTGAAGCGGTAGCAGCCAATCAGGGATGCGATATTTTCACGTGACACCCCTGTGGTGGTGATGATGACAACTGAAAACTTGGTTCTGGTTTGAAATGGATCGTTTTGGGAAACAGACTGTTTCCGAAAAATGAGTTAGTATTCTCAACGCAATTTAAAGATATTAAAACATGTTTCTACCATGTAACTGTGTGTCTAAATAGTACAAGAAAAATAAAATTTCTTGCTGAGGATGGTAAGTCGTAGCAATTCGGTTGCTGCGTGTGAACGCGGTCGGCCCGTGTTGCTGGTGTTGCGACGTCAAGTTGCTGGGTGAAATGGCCCCGTCTGAAGCGGGCCTAAAAGTGCTTCATGAGTAGGTTGTGTTTTCAATCAGTGACCTTTGTCTGCTGAGTGATTAGCTGTGGATGTTCCATGTTTATTCAGTGCGCAATAAATATTTGTTTCTCAAACACAAATTGTCAAGCTTTTTTTTATGAATAGGCTAACATTAAGCTTTCACTGATGTTGCAGAAATGCTGCTTGTTTGAAAAATAAAAAGTGGGTCAATCCTTTGCGAATGTTCTTGTTGTGGGTTGTGTCTGTTGGGGTATTTAAAAACGATTTAATTTTTATGGCCTGGAACAATCGAGATAAATGGCTCACGCGGTTCTTTTCTCGAGGTGGGTATAAACCCACTACTCATCGCCAAATCCCGTACCATCCCAGTAACTCCGAAATATCAAGCCCACAAGTATATTATCTTATATTACGTGTCCTCAGGTGCCCCCGCGTTAACTACACTACCAGTTACTTAATAGCCGCCTACAACACTACAACGGGCCTCTAGTGCCGGCAAATAGTCTTCCTATTAATGGCCCTGCACTGAAAGGTGATTACGACCAATCAGTCTCACCGAAACAGGCTCTCCTTTATCAATTAATCCATCAGCCAGCTTCGAAGCGTCTCACAAATCACAAGAACCGTCTAATGGAGCGGCGAGCCAAGCTCGTGATGTTGGCACTAGTGAAATACATCGCACATTCAAAGTTTGTTCAACCAAATTTTAACTGAACGTAGACATCGAGCTCGTCTCGTGTATATACACCTCCTAAATGAATAACCAATTATTATCCGTTGCTACTATTTGAATCCCTACAAACGATCGCTACGCCGCGGCCGAGCAGCGCGCACGCAGCGTGCATCCGGACGAAGGCCCGCCGGTAGTCAAACGAACAAATTCGAGGGATGGCGTAGGTAACCGACAAATTGAGAAGGAAAATAAACCCCGATGCCGCGACCCGTCTACCCATTCAAACGACGCAGATCCGGTCCGCGCCGAGGTCATTGTATTCTCCGGGCGTGTCCTGTATTCCCCTTAGTAAAGTATTTGCGATAAGCAGAAAGGTTCGCGTCACACCAATATCAACTTCGGTCGAGTCGCACGACGTCGTGCGCATATCATTACTTATAATGCATAGGAAAAGTTAAGTATTACCTGGCGATGATGGTCATGTCCAAGGTAGGCGCGTTGAGGCCCAGCCGCCTCAATTTGTAGCCCACACTCCGCAGCAACTGATGAATCAGATCTGAAGAGTTCACGGTAGACTTGTAGTTCACAAGGATTAGAGACAGGTCTTCCAGAAAGGCCAGGCGCGCGAGCGGCTCGATCTGATTTTCGTCGGAAAAGAACAGGCACACCTTCAACAGATTCGGGCACAGAGTTATAATGTGGGACAACGCTCCGGCAGTCTCCAGAAGGTCCTGTCTGTTCATAACCAGCTCCGTGAGTTGCAGTCTCGTGGTGGCCGGCAGACTAAGAATGGCCTGGGTCAGGAAAGCTATTCGAAACACTCGCAGTCCTAATCTTTCTAACATATTGTGCACAAGGTGAATTGCAACATGGATGATGTAATTGTTATCGTCGGTGACTACCCCCCGCATGTAGTTGCCAGGTCGGATTCCGTACAAGCACAGATTAATCAAGTTGAGACAATGACGACCAATTGCGTCTGCTATGGGTTCGGTGAGGTCGTGGACGTGCAGTACCAAGTTCCGAAGGTGCGGAAGGCTAGGCAGTGTCGTCACGAACATATCGTAATGCTCTTCCCTCAGGGGGAGATGCAGCACGGTCAGGAGGTCCCCGTACTGACGTAGTTGTCTGAACATGCCGAAAGCAATGTCTTGGTTCTGTGGCAGTCGGCCCAAGTAGACGAACCTAAGAACGTTGCCAAGGACGTGGCACAGAAGAGCGTAGTTAGTGGGTTGACACTGCTGCAGGACAACGATGATTTGCTCGCTGATTGTCGGCGGCAGCACAGTGAGGACGGACGTGCCTTCGGGGAAGGGTACGTGAAAGTTAACCGCCACGTAGACTAAACAACTGTTGTACAAGGATTCTGGTTGTCTTGTTCGGGGCATGCTGTCTGATGTCTTGAAACACTGCACTTGTTGTCAGCGGGACGCTTCTAACCACACATTTGAAGCTCCGGATAACCTTCAATGGCCTGAACATTGGCCGCATTTGCTAAGTTCCTAGGCTCGGCGGTACTATCACGTCTGCTGCAGAAAAAGAAATGGGGGGGGGGGGGGGTGCTGGCCTCGCAAGATACATTGCGCCTAGATGCATAATCACGTTTTATCGCCTGTTTGATGCAGTCTCAAGGGCGGGAGTATATTTATCTTTCTTTTTTTAGAGAGGAAATGGGGAAGAGAAAATTTATTAAACATTATTTGGAACACAATTGAGATGTTTACAAACCGCAAAGAATGGTGCGGGATAGTCACATAGCTTTCAAGTTTGGGCTGCGCCTCTAGCGAGAAAACTATAAGATTGCTTTGTCGCGTTTCGGTTCCGCGTCATTGCGCTTTTTATCGTTGCTTGCGGACGCTAAGCTGGCAGAATTTCATTGGTAGATATAAAATTGGAGAAAAATAGCAAGAACAAAAAATCTACGATAAAAGCAATGTTATCGTTTCGATGGAACATAGCAAATTGCATTTTTCTTGTTTGTTTATTTCAGCTTTTTTTATTCATTTAGGCGCTCTATTATCGCGCGAGGATAGATGCTAACGCACGCTTCTGAATTAACGACCGTGGCTCGTGTATATTCGAGTGCTACAATGGTGCTAGGGGCGCCGCTCGATGCAAGCATTTACATGCTCGCGTCTCACGGGCGCGCTCGCGCCCCCTGGCCGAGATAAACAGGCATATAACTGGTGCCGACGTGCCACCCTTTGTTAGTAGATTCGTGCCACTGAACTTTACACTCGCTGAGTCGTTCCTAACAAGAGTATAGGGGCATGGCGTGTATATACTACATCTGTACAATTAAAATCGAAGAAAATCAAGTACAGTGCTTACCAAGCTCATCCGAAACACGCGAACGGCGTCTTATCTTGTAGGAGCGCTATCCTGGCGGCAGCCGAAGAACTCATCTATAACGTATACCGCTCTATGGAAAAGCCCGAACAGAGGAGGGTTCTCTCTCAATGTCGAAATCGTGGCTGAACCGGGCCTAACTGAGGAAAGTTCGCCGGCCGGTTAATCTACGGTTATTGCCACTTTGTCGCACAAAGATGCAGGGGCAACTGCCGAAAACATCGGTGATCGGATGACGCAATCAGCAAACATCTCACGTTTCCTTCGCAAAAATACCAAAAGCCCCCGCGCGCCGCGCGGCGGATTATGGGAGTCCTCGGTACGCTCCTCCCATCGTCTTTCCTCCCTCTACCACGTGACATACACGAGCAGGTGCAGGTTACTAAGGCAACAACGCTCTAGCAGCCGAGCCGGACGAGCGCACAGAAATGGGGGAGAGCGTATCGTGTTGGCTAGCTTGCGAGATGCCCCTCTCTCATCCCTCCGCTTTGTACCTGCTCCGTCGTCTGCTACACCAACGCTTTGTCGAACCTCGTCGAACCCCACCACGGTTGCGGTGAAAAATCGTGGATCCGGTGACATCGCAAACGGCACAACGCAGACAAGTCAACCCACATTCAGCAGAGATACGGGCCGCCAACGACGTACGACGTTCCGGCGGATGGCCGGGATGGCGGATGCCTGCGACGGCTGCTGGCGGCAGCTGCCGCGACTCACTCGAAGTCGCGCGGACGCAACGAGAAAGCGCATGATTTATTCCAAGGGCTCCCAAAATCCCCTGCCGTTGTGCCGCTGTTCCAACAGAAATATTTTGACAGTCAACTATATACACCGAGGGGTGATCAAAAGCGTAGGTCGCCTGGCACGCCAAATTGCTGTGTTCTCTCTGCTCAATACTAACGCCGAGACAGCAGACAAGGCTGACCAGTGTTGTACGGAACGGCGTTCCAAGGAACGACGTTTCTGGAACACAGTCCTTTCAGGAGGAACGCCGCCGTTCCATCTTGCATCGGTGCAACTGAAACAGAAACTCGTGGCGTTTTCAAAAGAACGGCAAGAAAAAGTCATTCCTTTTTTTTATCTGCACATGTAGCCAAATTTAGTAAACATTTTGGATTTGTATTAGCGACTATTTCAACCTCCGACTTCAAGGGATGGGGCATTGTGCGACATATAGTTGAACAAAGGACTGGAGCAAATGTGATCGTGGCGTGGTGATCGCTTTCGTCGTCCCGCAACCCGCTACGATACCCCGAACTCAACAGTCAAGGCTATCGGCGCGCAGGCGCAGTAGCGACTTCTTCGTTGCGGAGGGCTTAGCGGAGGGGAGACGTGGTCTACGAAAACTCCCTAATAGGGAGTTTTCGTAGACCGCGTCGTACTAACTCCACGTAGTCCCGTATTTTCAATACGGGACTATGCAAACCGAGTGCAATGTAGTCCCGTATTTTCAATACGGGACTACATTACCTCGATTTGGAAAACCCAGTAAGGTGGGCAAGAGGATCACCTGCAACTTGATGCTTGCGACGAGCGAACATTTCTCGGCGAAGGTCAGTATACACGAGACCACTCCTGCCGAGGCGTCGCAGGCGGACACGACCGGTCGACCGCTCGCGTCGCATTCTCATGTTTAGACTATCTAAAAGGTTACTCTGGACCAAGAAAAACTTATTTTTTCTCTAGTTAGGGCATTTCGTGTGTGAAATAAAAATTGTGACTATCTTGGTGGTGTTGCAAGCTCGAGATGCTTGGGCATTTGCGTCGCGGCGGAGAAACGCTATTCTAAAACTCTCTTGCGTAGCGTGCGCTAACGCAAGCGCTAAATTTAGCGCTAGCGTACGCTAAAATAGATTCTTTCCGGAATTCAGTCTGGCCACTTCGATCACTATCATCATCTGAAAAATGGTATATGATGCTATACTAATGGCGGCCTTCTGTTTACTGATGAGGAAGACGTTGAATATGCTCATAAGCAGATGATTCGAGGCCTATACATTCTAGATGTTAACGCGACGTGAATCCGGGATTGGATGCAAGAGCAGCTGCGTAGGCGTTCATTTCTAATTCGGGCCCAGTCAATCTGTTAGTAGCACACACTCGGCTTCATTGACCCTTGATGTATAGAACTTTATCAAGGAGTCTATGCGAGTTGGCGCTTCGTTCTGACTGGTTGCATCTTTTTCGCCATCGACACTGAAAGAGATTGAAAAAGAACTGTACAGTGAAGCGCACATTCTCGTTTACCGTTGATTTGCAAAAGCGACGGTGCCCCATGAAATACTGTAGACCGCAGGTTCATTGCCGCCATTAGTACGGTAAAAGTTAAACTGCCGTTTGAGTCACCAGATGGCACTGAATTCCGGAAAGGGTCTATTGCGTACGTTATTTCTAAAACTCCCTAATAGGGAGTTTTAGCGAGTCGTGTCCTCACGAACGGTTCGTCCTCGAACGCATCAGCGACGCCATTGCGCATGCGCACGCGAGTCGTTGGGTGCTTCGGGAGGCTCTTCTCGTTCGTTTCTCCCACTCCGGCCGCTGGAGTCGTCACAGGAACGCAGCTAACACCGTTCACGACTCGAATAAAAAAAATGAAGATGACGGTCGGTTCGTTTGTTGCCCCAGCCGAAGCCGAGCGTTAGGCTTAAGACAGCGGGAGGCGATTTGCCATCCCTGTTACTCTCCGCTTCATTTGAGAGGTTGAACCAAACCAACTCGAGGACGGCTCACGATGGCAAGCGATCGCAAATGACGTAAACTATACGCATGCTAGTAATTTTTTGCGATCTGCGGGCTGACTATATCTGCCGTGACGACGACGAGCAGACGAGATTATTTGGTTCGACGGAACACAACGTGAAGGATCGTTCAAGTTAAAGATGACGAAGACGCGCGACCTACCTTTGCGGTCGTTCTGACACTTTTACTCTATCTAGGTTCGCAGGTCTTGGCAATTCCGATCGGTAAATGTTACGTCGGCCGTCTTGTTTACATCAGTCGTATGCCGGAAACACGAGCCGCTACGGTTTCGCACGTTGCAGAATGTTTCGCGCGTTTACTAGTCGTGGCGCTGCCGGTCAAACGCAATCATCATCATCGTTTACATGGTTGCGCCAGTTTTACGATTCGCTAAGTACGTTAAATGTCACGTACGGTCTCGACAGGACGGACCATTTGCACCATTCATGATTTTGGAACCGTGTGCTCCAAAAACGACTCGCTAAAACTCCTTAATATGGCGTCGTACGAAAGGTTCGATGTTGTGTGTAAAGCGCTTGGTGGAAGTTTGAAGTCGTCGCGTCCTTGCACCAACAGCGACAAGTTTGACAGTTTGATTTCATATTGGGATTAATTTTTCTTTCATCGCCGTAAATGGGAGCGCCGTCGGACTGTTAACTTTTACGTTGTTGGTGGAGAGTGCAGCGGTTTCAAGCATGCACCATGCTTTTCACGTACATCAACAAACTAAGCGTGCTCAACGTTCGACGAAACCTGCCTTTTTCGCCGGAGCGATGGGACAACCTGTAGAAAAGGAACAGTTTGTCCTTGGTTCCCTGCAGAGTACGGGGTTAGCGTCGGGGACGTGACCCACGTAACGTCAAAACACGGCGACGTGTTTTGACGTCTACCTCAAGAAAATCTACGTCGTTTGAGTACATCACAAGAGCAATATAACACTGTCAACTTTTACGTTTGTAAGAACGCGACGACTTCAAGCTTCCCACATACGCTTTTTGCACACGCCATCGAAGTTGTCGTTCGACGCCATCTTCTTTTCTTGCTTTAACAATGGGGCAATCCTCGCCTTGTGGCGCAGCACGGGGATGAGCAAGCATTTGTGATGTGGCGCACACAACCTCGAAGCGCAATGACGTTTGCTTCTCTCGGTGAAAGAAACCTCGGTCGTGCGAATACACCATTAGAAGCTTCACCATGAGAGAAACATGGCGGCGTAGGAAACCCTGTTCTTGCATGCAGTGCTTCATAAAACTAACTTCGATCTTGCGAACATTTAGCGTGACATTCACCCTAACCTACCGTATTTACAGGGCGACCTTGTTCAGAAAAGAAAAAAATGGCTTTCATGCGGGTACGTTTTTTTTTTGTTAGTTTTGATGCAAATTCTTCTTATTTTTTGTACTGCTCCTAGTTTCCAGTGTTTTCGCTTGTTGATTGTTTTTGCTTCTTTTTTTCTTTCGTTGGTTTTTGGTGTTCGTTTTTAGCAGTATTCTGTTGTGGTCATTCCAACCCATACCAAAAAGTGTCCTATGGTCGGCTAAGAATATTCTTTGTATGGTCGGCTTTAGCTCTATTTGGCCCAATTAGCTAAAGAAATTTCTATGGCTGTCTTTAGCATTTCTTATGGTTACAGCTATGGGCCTCTTTAGCTTTGTCTATGGCCCTATCGCTGTCCAACCATAGCGCTCTTTAGCTTGTCTAATGGTTGGCTAAAGACTTCTCTATGCATGGCTTACCCTATGGCTCTCTTTAGCCAGCAAACTCTAAAAAAACTTTTACTTGAAGTCTAGTGAACGCTACATGGTAGATAATACGTGGTAGATAATACGTACATGCCGGAACACACAAAATACACAGAACACAAGCAGAACGCTGCACCCACACAACAGCAACAACGCCGCGACACCGGACACCTTTCTTCCTATGCTACGTTCAGCGCTAGCTGTATATATGGCAGTCTAATTTTTGAATCCGACTTTTTCGGTGACCCATTATTTGTCGCAAAAGAGCGTAGAGGCGGGCGAATATTACTCGTACTTAATACATTATTTGAATTGTCTCTTGGAATAACTTCCATCTCTTAATTCAACACCCTGAAAAAAGCAAATGTAGATCATTAGGCTAATTAACTAAAATTTATTAATTATATTTTTAATAAGTTTGATGAATCACGTTGACAATGCAGTGATGACATGCAGTACACTGCTGCTGAAGATTGCAATAAAACTAGTTTCTTGATTGCAGTGTTTGGCGCCAGTGTAATTTATTTTCACTTTGGGGGTAATAATTAATTTTAATTGTTGCACAAGTATTTTAATGGATTTTTCAAACAAACAATATTACTGGTTTTCACGACTCGTTGCAACAGCAGAGAACGTATCTTGGGTCATGGTTTGTCACCGGCATTACAGAAATTTAGTGTTGATTTAATTTTCTAACCTGGAGTGTTTTTACTAAAACAGTAAGCGCCGGTAGTGATTTTCTATAGGCGTGGAAAAGAAAATTTATTGGTTCTTAATCTTTAGACTCAGGGACATAAATTTTTCTATAGACAGGTAAAGACAATTTATTGGTTTCCAGTCTTTAAACTCGGGGCCAAAGATTTTCTATAGGCGGGTAAAGAACATTTATTGGTTCGCTGTCTTTAGACATTGGGCCATGTAATTTTCTATAGGCGTCTAAAGAAATTTTATTGGTTCCCAGTCTTTAGACATGGGGCCATAAAATTTTCTATAGGCAGGTAAAGAAAATGTAATGTTTCCCAGTCTTTAGACACAGGGCCATAGATTTTTCTATAGCTGGCTCAGCTGTCTTTATGGATTTCTATGGCCGACCATAGAGGGCCATAGGGGGTGATAGCCTGCCATATAATTTTCCATAGAGACCATAGACCATTTTTGTATGGGAACAGCTGTTAACCTTGTCCTAGTCTATCTGCATAGAGTCTATCTTTATGTTTTCCTTTGTCTGCTTTATTGTTTATGTGAATATAGTCATCTGCTGATTTTTGGTTCTTGCGGCTCCATGTATTCTTTCTCTTGTATTGTGGTTCCAAGTTCACTACCCTGCCATCCATCTCTATTATGTGACAGTTAAAGTCGCCCACGATCATCATTGGTTCATTTTGAGAGGTTGAGGCAATGTCTTTCGAGATGCAGTCGCAAAATTAATTTTTTCATGCCGGATCTTCATTTGCTGTTGTCATGTCAGGTTGCACAGACATTTAGTCTCCAATTTCCTTCTAAAGGGCCCCTGAAATAAAAATTAAACAGTCTGGTTATGACACAATTGTAAACAAAATAATTTTACGGGAAGAAAAGATTTTGGAGCAATATTGACGGCGAGAGATTTATTTGAAATATTGCGCGCAAAGTCCATGACGTCACGGGTCATTCCGGACAGGTCAAGAACGAAGCGGAAGCTCCTCCCACCCCTTTCCACTTCAGCGGAGCGAACGGTGGGGAGCAGGTCGCCTCCCCTCCAGCTGTTCGCTCTCTTGAAGTGGAAAGAGGTGGGAGGAGCTTCCACTTCGTTCTTGACCTGTCACCGACTATAGGTCTTTCAGCTCTTTCCACCTCAACGTGAAGGCGAAGCCGATCCACCTCTCCTCCACGCGCCCGAAATGACGAGAGAAAACAAGAGGAAAGGAGGTGACTACCGACCAAAGGCCTGTCCAAACAGGCTACTACAATCCACACGACTCCTGGAAAAGTCGTCAAAATTGAACCGTCCGGGAGTCGTCGGTCGAATGTCTGTTTGGACACCGGCTGAGCCACATTCACGACTTGCCTCCTCGCCTTCTCCACTTGTCGTTGACGTCGGTGCTCGTCAGACTTGACGTCACACGCCACTTGCCAATGGTATGCCTGATGCCTGTCTATCTCCCGCGGCTCACGAAGTCGCCGACCTTGCTACCGCCGTCACCTCGGCAGGAAGGCCAAAGAGGTCCGGCTTCGGGTGGATTTGGGAGATTCCTTCGTCGAAGGCGCGTTTCAGCCGCCTCGGCTCAGCCTTTTTTCGTCAAAATCCACGCTCGTAGCTCGAAAAAAAATTAATAAAGTGCAGTGCGCAAAAGGGAGACTTTAGCTGCATGTAGAAACACTGAGAACTTAAGAATATAGCATTTATTTTATTAAATTTCAAACCAACCAGGTTTGTTTGTCTATATGAGGTACGTTAGGAACAAGAGCCGCGGGAATCCGATCCAATCCACAGAACTGCTGGACGATGACACGACCTTGGACACGACGCGGGCTCGCTCTGGCTTGCCCCCTCACACTCGAGTCTTCCCTTTCCCGTTTTCGGGACTTCCAAAGCGGCGGAGGCCTTGAGCGATTGACCGACAGCCAAGAGAGCGTGTGAGTGGCTCTCCGGACCCACGTGATGAGCAGAGCAAGGCCGCCGTGAAGGAAGCGAGGCGGAGATTTGACGGGGGAAGCCTCCCCGGCAGATTTGACAGAGGGAAGTTTCCCCCGACGGCCGGAAGCGCAGCGCCGCACGATTTGCAGGAGTCGTGAGTGTTGTAGTATCCTGTTTGGACACCCCTAAATCGCGCATCATGCCGCCAAAAATGCCTTTAAAAAAATTCTCGCGTAATATTTTTTTTTTTTTTGGCGCGTGTCTCTACCAAATTATTAAAAAAAAACATCTTTTTTTCTTTTTAGGTTTTTTTTTAATTGCACTGTTACCCATGTGTCTTTGCATTACACTTCCCTATGTGCTTCGCTGCATTTAATATTTTCCTTGTTGATCATGATACCCACTCCTCCTCCTCTTCCCTCCTCGCATCCTGTTGCAGCCCAGCCATTTTTTGTCCAGGTATGGCCTCTCTCTGCTCCCGAAGGTGGGTTTCTGTTAGGGCATATATCTGTATTTCCTCATTGTCTGCATTGTTTTGGATGTCTGTCCATTTTAGCCGGCTCCACCTTCGCATGTTGAGGACCCCTATGTTGAAATGCTGCAATATTTTTTGCCTTCTCCGTTTTTTTTTGCTTTGTGTGGTTGTCTTTGGGCATATTGTAGCTCCCACCGTGGGCCTGTCTCTTGAGCCGACTGCTCCTCCTGTGCTGGGGACCCTTCCCTCTGGTCCCATGGTGGGATCTCCACGCTGCCCTTGTTTTCTCTGCCCTCCATGGCATAGGCACTCGGCCTTGTTCGTCCCATATAGGCTCCATAGCCTGGTCCCCTTGTCCCTTTCTGTCTGTTGCCATCATGGGCTGCGCCGTGCCCTCGGGTCTCCCTCACGCTGTAAGTTGGGCTGGCGCTTCCCAGTGCTGCCTCTCGGGTGTGCTCCCCACTCTTCCTCCATGTGGTGGTCAGGCTGTCGGGTCCGTTACCTCCCTGCCGCCCTGGCTAAAAATCTCTTGTGCGTTTTGCCAGTTCATACCCCACTGCCTCACTGGCCGCTCCCGTGTACGTTGTAAGCTGAACGGATATCTCCAGTTTTTCCCCTAGTCCACTAAAAGCTCGGATAGCCCGTGCCACACGGGCACCTGAATTCCCATTTGCAACGAAAGACATTTGAGCGACGGCCAATCAGCGCGCGACACTCCGGGCGTAGCGCATTCCACGCGCGACAGATTGCCAGGTGATGCGCCGATCACACAAGTCGTCATTCGTTGCAAATGGCATTCGAGTTGCCCGTGTGGCACGGGCATAAGTTGTCCGGATGTCTGAAACATAGCTTGTCCAGGCTTCGGTTCAGTACTTTGGAGGTTTTCCAGTGCCGCCCTACCCATCTCGGGTGTTCCTGGCTGGGTGCAGACCTGTATGGCCGAGTCTGCGTATTTTGTCGCCACTTTCCTCAATGTTCTTTATTGTTTCCTGTATAGGTCTCAGGGTTCGGGCAGTCATTCAGGCCTCGCGTGGATTATGACCATTGTGTTGTCTGGTCTTGCAGTCTCAACTACCTCCCCACCACATCCTCCTTTTCCTGGTCCACCTTTCTGTCCTTTGACACTTTTTTTTAGGTAGACGCGTTT
This sequence comes from Ixodes ricinus, assembly GCA_037355805.1. Classification (NCBI taxonomy): domain Eukaryota; kingdom Metazoa; phylum Arthropoda; class Arachnida; order Ixodida; family Ixodidae; genus Ixodes; species Ixodes ricinus. Next base: position 23,466 of record JAZHYW010030424.1, on the reverse strand, counting down.
GAATATGTTGACATTTGAGTCACCCACCACTAGCGCCTGTCTCTGCTGTTCTGGTTTCCGCAATTCTGTTGCTTGCCTGTTTAGCTGGGACCGCTGTTCTGTGTCTCTTCGCTGTCTGGGCTGTTCTGATTGGCCTGATGGGCTGCCTCTTTTTCCCGTTCTTCCTCCCCCTGTTTCCTTTCATTTGGCTTTCACCCTGTGTCTCGGCCTTGCTTAGCTTTAGCTATGTTTCATGGCCTGTGCAAGCCGCATCTCCAGTTCCCTGGTTACTGCATCGGTTGCCTGCTCCTTGGCTGCTATCCTTTTTGTAAGCTCCTGTTGTAGGGCTCCCATTGCGTTCCCGAATCTGGTACTAATCTCTCGTGTGTGCCTCTCGATGGCCCTCCTCTGCCTTTAGGAGCGCAGCTCTTAGGCGCCCGTTCCCGGCTTGAGCGGCGTCGCCGTCGGCGTCGGCGTAACCGGCGCGGTGCATTATGGGACGTTTCCCATGATGACGTTACATGTGGACGTCACGTGTGGCGTCACGTGTGACGACGGTCACCAGTGACGCCACAGATGACGTCACGAGGGTCACCAGTGACCTCACTCAGTGACGCCACCGCGCGTTGCATTATGGGAAATTTCCCACTAAATTTAGCAAAAAACTTCCCGCTAAAAGTAGCGAAAATTTTCCCCGCGCAATTTAGCGGAAAAAATTCCCGCTAAATTTAGCGAAAATAATTTCCGCTAAATTTAGCGGGAAATTTTTCCCTAAATGGGAGGCGAACAGGAGAGGAGGAGGAGGGTATTGATGAGGAAGAGGGCATACCCTTCTCTCCGCACCTTCCCCTCCTCCTCAAGAGCTGCGCTCTAATTCGGCGTTACATAAGATTGTAAACGTCTTTAATTTTTTTTTTCCTACCATTTCTCCGCGAACTGTGCGAATTTCGCGCATGGTTTGCAGGCACGTTTTTCCGCGTCGCGCTCGTTTACATTTGGTCCCACCTGCTCCGTGACGGTATGTCCCCCGCAGTCGTCGCACAGCTGCCATGAACGTCTACAATGGCTGTTCCTGAGTTCCCATATTTCCCGAGTCAATCCCCGCGGCAAGGTGGCAGCAGCCAATAGACATTTTGCGTCTTAATTAAGCATCAAGGAGAATGCAGGATTGTGTCCTAATGTGCGCCACACGCGCACGCCTTTCCTGTATAAATGATTCGAAGTAAATAGATCAAAAAGAAAGCATTGACGAACGCGCGTGCAAGATGCCATTTGTTTTCGGTTTTTGCTTGGAAAAGTTACTACTGCTGAGGCCAGCACGTGCGGCGTGGAACACCAATCCCTGCATTCTCCTGATGCTTGGGTAAGACAGCAATAGGTCTATCGTGTCAACAGACGGTATCTCGCACCCGACATAAAATCTTGATATCAAGCGCTTCCAGGCGTTTCCGGCCTTGGTCATTGCCATTGATCGAAGTCGGGCCTCTTCGAGGCAGAGTAGCTGGCAAAGCGTCCCGTCGGCGCCTGGACTCGATCTCGCACCGCCCCCCGCAACGCCTCTCTTCAATTTCCTAGCCAGGCTGCAGCTCCACACAACGCGCGTCTGTTGTTTGCTGTTGTAGTTTCGCTTACGTCTTACGATACGCCTGATCGTACCGATTCCATACCTGCGCAGCGGCGTCACGAGGGTCAGCGGCACACTCGGGATCGGTAGACCGCCGCGAACTCCCCCCCCCCCCGCTCTCGCGTGGCCCGCGCGACCTCCCCCCCCCCCTCTCGTGGCCCGCCGCGACACCCCCCCGAGCGCCGCACCCAGGTGGTCCGCCCCCCCCCCCCCCCCCTTGTGACGCCACTGCACCATAGAGTTACCGATAATGTCGCTAGAGGCCCAGCTGGTCGCTAGTCTCCACGGGACTTCCGGTTGCAAATTGAAGCAGACAGCATGCAGTCTACTGTTTCCAGCCTCCTAGTGTAATTCCATGGGAACACGCGCGTGAATGTTGCCACACTTCGCCGGAAAACTAACCGGCACGACTTTGTCAGATCGCGTTCGTAACGGACCGTATCTACGATTTATTGGTATTGTGCCAGCAATTGCCCGCAGTCTCGCCAGCGTTTTTTCATACCATCACCGAGCGATGTTTGAACTACGCTCTACCGCAGGCCCGACCCCTGCATCGAGGGAGGCATGTGAATTTTCTGCACGCGCGACGGCCCTGCTGAGCAGGTCTGCGCGAGCGGAGCACGTAGTGCGGTCATGAGTCTATCTCGTGAACTCGGCGGCTGCCTATCTACTGAACTACAGTAATGGCGGGCGCCGTCGCATGCGCACTGGATGCACAATGACACCGGACTGTGCGCATACCGACTGCGACCAGGTGGTGAAGCAGCATTCGAACGCAAAAATCGAGGAAGGGACCTACCTGCGCTACCAATCGATAATGGGAGCTACGCTACCAGTTTCTTCGTTCTCTGAGCAGCGGGGCGTGCCCAACGCGCCGCACAAGTGGGGCATCCGTGGCGTCCACTTAAACGTCGTGTTATTCTTTCCGTCCGCTTTCTTTTTTGCGTAACACAATTATATGTATGCTGCAATTACGTTTGCTACTCGCTGATCTATAGCCTCCTTCCGAATTTCCTCGATTTTTGGTGCCAATTTCCGCCGCTTGGCATCGGGCGCTCGCGCGTGCGCAGAACGCTTCTCGAAAAAGGTCCATTGCTGGATCGCGTTTGCCCGCTCCGCGAATGCGGTCACTGGCGGCCATCTTTTTGGTAGAGTTATATCACCTCTAGCCAAGATACAGCTGCTGAAGCCACCTGGCAGCCACCATCATCCATCCATGGCAGACGGCGTTTTGGCAGTTGTGGTGGCAGGCTGCCATCAAAATAGCGTGGGTGATATTCCGTGATTGATTGAAATTGTTTGACAAAACATGTTTTTAAAACCCGGCGTGAACGGTAGCCCGGTCTTTGAGGACCCGGTGAAAGTTTCACGAAATCGCGCAGCACCGGGGAAAAACAGCACAGCACGCATCGAAAGTCGCATCGAAAAAGCATCGAAAGCAGACGCCGGTACGTAGTCTGCTTTCGATGCGAGCTGCGCTGCTTTCCCCCGGTGCTGCGCTTTCGTAGAACTTTCGCCGGGTCCTCAAAGACGAGGCTACCGTTCACGCCGGGTTTCAAGAATCTGCTTCGTCGAACAACTTCAATCAAGCACGAAATATCACCCACGGTACAGTGTACTAGATCTACGGCTATTTTATGGCAGCCTGCCGCCATTGCGCTGTCCGCCATATTACTATGATGGCTAGAGATGATATAACTCTACCAAAAAGATGGCCGACCGTGGCCGCATTCCCGTCCATAGGCGGAGCTGGTCAAACGCGATCCAGCAATTGTCATTGAGATCAGTGGAGCAGACGATAGCGAGCATGGTTGAATTTAGTTTGATTGAAGAGCGTCCGGTGCGCGGTGCAGTCTGGGATTGGGTTGTTCTTCCGGCGTCGCTGGGTATGACGTCATGCCGGGTCCTGCCCTATTTAAACGTCCTTGGATCAAGTGCGTATGCCAAGTAGTATGCGTGGAACGCTTGGTCAGAGCCGTATGCGCTTGGTGAGATCGGTCTATTCTGCGGCACAACACTACTACCACTACTTCTTGGCTTTTACAGTTTCTATGGCTAGGTGGCGCAAGTTACCAAATTTTACAAAGGCTTCAGCCATTTGAATTTATCTATATATCCAGCCAATCTAGCATCTAGATTCTAGACAATCCAATCCAGAGAGGAAGACGCCTCGTGTGTTGAACCTTTTTCGCTACGCGTGTGTGGCGTCGGCTGGCGCGTTTGTGTGCCTTTCTTTCAGTCAGGGCTCGCTCGCTGTTCTACTCCGGTTCTACGATGCTTCTGATGTACTACCTGGACGAGAGCGGCAACCGTGTGTACACGCTGAAGCACGTCTCGCCAACTGGGAAGCCGACACTGTCGGCGCACCCGTCGCGCTTCTCGCCGGACGACCGCTTCTCCCGCTACCGAATCCTGGTGAAAAGGCGCTTCAACCTGCTGCCCACCCAGCAGCCCAAGGAGGCCTGCTAAGCATGGCGGGTCTCGAAGAAGTGGGAATTCCCGGCAGGGAGTTTCTTCGCGAAGCTCTAACGAACTGTTCCGATCCCCTACGCGCAATCGAAGAGTTTCAAGAAGAAAATGGCATTCTGTTGCCGTCTCTCCGTCCGATGTTGCCTTTGCTCGACCTGCACGGGGTCTGCAGGCTGGAATTCCACACGTCCGTGCTCGACGAGCTCAAGGAGCGGCTGCTCCAGCAGATCGAAAACTTGGGCAAGCAAGAGGGCCGCGAGAAGAAGCTACGCGAGCTTCTACAGAAAAGCTTTCCCGTGATCCGGGTGCCTGCGCTCAGGCCGGTCGTCATGTGCATTCTAAAGAACATGGAGCACGTCGACGAGAAGTACCTCAAGCAGCTGGTGAGCGACAAGACGCTCTACAAGGAGTGCGACGTCCAGGTGAGGGCTCTTGGGCTTCGATGGCTACTCTAGGAGAACGCGTCGGGTTTTTCGAGTTCTCCACTTCCCGCCCCGCGAATACACGTGATTCACGCTTCTGGCGGCAGTTAGCCTGAGCATAGTAAATATGCCATTTACAGCTTGTCACGAGGAGACACTCAGCAACAAGATTACCGCATTGCCACCGTCGTAGGCCACGTGACGACGTCGCGACTTCCTCTCTCTCTCTCTCTCTCTCCCTCCCCCTCCCTCTGGTTTGGTGCTCTGAATATTATGAAATCTACAGGATTCCTTTCATATCACACTATTTCGAAAAAGGATGATCCAGGATGTTGTATATATTGCCCATCATTTGCGTGTCAAATTAGATACATCATGCAGAAGTCATCACACACACAAGTAGACAGCTAGCAGTTGTTTGCCTACTAGGCAGTAGATCATGTCTGGGCACTCACCTCTTTCACATGGACAACGCTGCACTCGAATGATTTCCATGCGGATGGCTTCTTTTCGGAATCACATATCGCGTCCCTCAGGCTCTTTCGTCAGGCACTCACAAGCTGTCTGACACATTTTTCAACCGGGAGCCAACCCCTTGTGTCGAAATAAACTTATTGAATTGGATATCTTCAGAAAATTTAATGACTGGAGACATGAGACTGAGCACAATGTATATTTTATTTAAATTCATAAATAAACAGATCAAGCAAATGTTTATACTGCAAAAATGATTCCCCCATATAATCAAAGGCAACTGTTTTGGATTTGTTATGAAGGCAGGGCATGATGCTTTCAAGAAACACACATAGTGACTACTTGCATTAACTATATGTTCCTTCTTCTATAAGATCATAAATGCATGATTATAAATATACCTTGCTCTTCTTATTGTGCCTCTATCACTTCACCACTATCACTTAAGCAAATTTGTGCTGTCATAAATAATTGGCCTCTCAACCCTCGTCTGACTTGGAGACATCTACATACTCAGTGTGCGCCACTGCTAACGCTGATTCCATTCCTCACGCATATCCGATACGCCGACGGTGCAAAAGTCATACCCTGTTATAAAATTAAGTTCAGAAGTTGTGCACATAATGATGGCATGCGGTTAATTAGTAAAAATAAATATTAGACGAGTCTTCACAAAGCAAGACAAAAGATTTAGTGATGGACAGAATCTGCCGAACTTCAAGTTTGGCAGATGCCAAACTTTTGGAGGTGACGTTTGGCAAAGATTTGGCAAAAATACGGCAAACGTCTGTGCGTGCGTGAGAACGCAACGGGGCCATGGATTGCAAATGGATGCTGTGCGGTCGTCGGTTACCATCGTACAGTGTAGTGCTACCAGCGGTTACGGTGAGGTGCGGAGTAGGCAACATGGTAACTCTGTGTGTCAGCCTTTGTGAGTGTGGTTCTCTTCATTATTTTCTCCCTCAAGAACTGAAGATTGACCAGAAATTGATGCAGAAACGACGCAATCCACTGCGCAAGTGACAAATGATGTGGTACATTTGAGATAATGTGATTTTCATTTGATCTTTCCAGTGATGTAGCGACGTAGTTGTAACATAGACAAGTACTTTAAAGCACCCCTTGCCATTATAGCAATCCTGTTTTTGGCTCACAAGTAGTTTGTGCCAAAACAAAATAATATTGCTTTTCAATTCAATTCGTAGTTTTCATCTATCTGCGTAAAAGTAAACACATAACTATCATGCTCGATGTTGCACGTCCGGCATCTAACTCTTCCCATCTTCCTAAACGTTTCGTGTGTCCCAACGTCAGGAACCGGCATTTTAAAAGTTAAAAGTGAGACGTTGCGAATATGGTAGGCACACTTTCATGCAAAGCTGAAGTCACTGAAATAGAAAAACATGCATATTTACAGTAATATTGTGGAGCCTCGTCAGGCGGCGTTAGATCGCCTTTTGCCCCACCAGCCAAGACTACTGAGTCTGAATAAAGTTTATTATTATTACTATCTATTCTGGTGAAGGTTCAACAGCCGTTGCATTCATTTTTGCGCACAAAACGGTGACTCACAGAAAAAGTAAGAATGCAGTGTTGCCTTCTTTATTTCAACAATACACACTCTCAGGCTTGCGCTAATAAAACCTCAAAACCAAAATGAAAAAAAAAAAAAATCTGTGATTTGCAATTGTTGAGTTGCTTCTCGGTAGCTCTTGGGAGCGGCCATCGATTCCGTTCATCCCATCACAGCGCAGATTTGCTTTTCATCACTTTCTAATTTTCATTGTCACGGAGCTACACATTTGTTGCTTTTTGGCGTAAGAGAAAAACTAGTGTTTTTGCCTGGGTCCTTCGAAACCTCACAATGAAAACACAATTGCTACATCAACATGCACTCACTCGAACTTGCATGGTACAGTTTGTACCTGTCAAGCCAAAAAAGGCACAAATTTGCTGCCAGGCTGTCTTCTTTTCAGATGCTTGTTCGAATAGGGATGCTGCTTGCTATAAAGAAATGGGTAGTCTCAAGCGGCATTGTTCAGAGCCGCTGCATAGAACTCCACAGCTGCTGCTGCAAATTAGGACATTGGGCGGACATGTAGGCTGCATCTTACGCAAAAATGTCAAAGTGCCAGATGTATGCAAGCCCAACACACCATGCATCACTTCCTGGAGGTTACCGATTGGCTCGGCAACTCGGCGACCGGTACGAAAAATCGGTCGGAGAGTAATGGCTGTCGCACGACCGCCTTAACTCGCAAGTGTAAATGTGCCCCCCCCCCCCCAAAAAAAAACAAAAAAAAGAATGCGTTTTTTTTGCATTACCAGTGTCGTGCACTCAATATTGGAGGTAGCAATGGTGAACACCCCTTATCCCCCCCCCCTGGCCCAGCCCTTTAAGGTCAACTTACTTTAATGAAAAAATTGATATACACCAGCCAAAAGTTTAGTTTTTGGTGACAATCTGGTCAACATAGTCGTAACGTCCTATCTCCCCCCCCCTCCTCCCAAACCTGAAGCATAAATTCACCCCTGGCTCACCCTCTCAAGTATCAAGATTTCTTGGAAGAGCATTCACTCTTCATTTCCACGCTCACCTGCCCTGCATCTGTTTCGCGTACTGAGGCTGACGGAGCGGTTCGTGTGCAGGTGAAACGTCAGATCTGGCAGGAGCACCAGAGCCTGTTCGGGGACGAGGTGCTTCCCCTGCTGTCCCAGTACATCCGGGACAAGGAGGAGGCCCTGTGGTCCGGGCCGGCCGACGTGGCCTTCTTCGGGCCGTCACCCAAGCAGCGTCGCCAGGGGCCCGTCCTCCAGAAGCTGCTGGTCATGGTGGGGCGCAACGTGGTGCTCTACGACATGGTGCTCCAGTTCCTGCGCACCCTCTTCCTCAGGACGCGCAACTCTCACTACTGCACCCTGCGCGTCGAACTGCTCATGGCGCTGCACGACCTCGAGGTTGGAACTACCTTCTCGGCTAGTGGGGTTAACTCTGAAGCCACTAGAAACAGCACAGAGGTGAAAGTAGGACGAGCCGAAATACACAAACAGAGCTCTGTTCGTGTACCTCTGCTCGTCCTTTGTCAGTCTTTGTGCTGTTTTTAGTTTTTTAATGCATAAACAAACTCGCCCATATTTCAACAGTACTATAACACTAAAGTCACCGGGTTTTTGTCTCATCCTACCAACTTGCTCGTGTATACTTCGTTTCACCTTAACGGCGCGTTCACACTAGAAGCGGATCCGCAAACGCGAAGCGGATCCATGCGTTCTCAACCGCAAAGCGGGTGAGATCGAGCGGTTGGAGCACGTTTTTGCCAACTGCTACGGGACCGATTTGCCCCAACCGCTTTCGCGAACCGCGAAACGGCAACCAATTGCAACGTGACGCTGACATGACGTCGGTGGCTTTTGAAACAAGATGGCATCTGTGGCTGGTGAGGCGTCCAAGTGCTGTAGTCCTAGCGTTACAGCAGACAAATCAACAATGAAACGTGATGTTCACATCCGTCACTTGAATCCGCTGCGAAAAGAATTGATTCGTAATCTTAACGTCTTCGCTCCGGTGTTTTGGTTCGGGTAAGAGTTTGTTTACTATTCCGGGTGCCACAGCCCATTGCTCGCTGCCTTGTTAGTCTTTGCCCGTAGAACGTCGGAACCCACTCCTGATCGACCGAAATGTCAGCTTTTGTACTCACTGAGACAGGCGCATGAACTATTTGAAGCTTTTGCCACCGTGCATGACCACCATGAAGGCCAATAGAGACGTTGTGAGCCTGATTGCATAGCCAACACACTACCGCGGAGCTGGCAGGGTATTTGCACTGGCTCGGTCTGTAACGCTTACTACTACGAAAAGGAATAAAGGGAACCTACTCGAGAAATACAGTGTACGTACCGGACGATGCAGAGGTAATCCATACTGCGTTTATTTGAGCTTAATGTCAAACAACGGTAGACTCGATTGACGTGCGAGTGACGAGAGGAGAGTCCGCCAGCCAACGAAGCTACGACCGGCTAGCACCGAACAGATTCCCCCGCATCACGATCCACAGCACCGCTCACAACTCCGAAAATGATAAAAGCGAACAACGAGGGGGAAGAACTAGCCTCTATCCCGAAAACAAGGTCAGCTATTCATACGGGAAGGGTCCACTTCGAAGAAAGGGTCGGGGGCATCCTCTTCATGAGTCAGCAAGGCACGCCCAGCTGGGCTTTGTTTGTGGGCGAACTCGACGGAATCGCAGGCGGGTTTTGCGGGTCCATGTCTCTTTTTTCGCTGCCTGGACTCGTAATGCGTGTGAACATCCCGAAGAAAAATCTTCAGACTGCCAAAATAGCAAAATCTTGGCTTTGGATAGTGGATTAAAGTGGATTTTGGATTGTAAAACAGGGCTGCCAAACGCAATTCTCAAAAGATCACGCGTGATCGCCGAGAGACCGCCAACCGCCTCTCGGTGTGTCTGAACGGGGTCACTCGCGAACCGCATCCGCAAGCTGCTTTGTAAACGCAACTCAACGGCCAGTGTGAATGCGCCATAAGTTCAGATGCAGCCGACGCCATGAGCTGATGGGACCAATCAGACAGCTTCAAAAGCGCCCCATCATGGTGTTCGTCATGTTTCTGTACATGGTCTATCATCGCTGAACCAATCGTAAACAGAAAAGGCCCGGTGACTTGTGCTTTTGACGCTGCTTGATTAGTCCCGTTGATTTGTAGTGTCGGCTACGTCTGAACTTAAGCTGAAACGAAGTATAGCACCGCTGTAGAGCGATGTATTGTCAGGTCCGAAGGAAACACGGGCAGCGGAACACTTGGGTTTCGGTACATGCTGCACACCCGGAGGTCTGCGGGAACTCATAAAAACGCTCAGTTGAGATGGGGGCTGCGAGGGCAGTGGGGCTGTGGCACTGGTTTTCAGTTGTTTCCTACAACCGACCAGGGTGGGACAGGGATTGGAAAAGACTGCCGAGTCGGAGTTTGGCTGGGACTGGCCTTCGGTCAGTGGGAACCTGAGTCTCGGCTGAATGGTGACGCAGCGCTCGTGTATGGTCTGCGTCATGCACTCCGTGCTTGTAGGCAGTATAGAAAACCCGGCACTATGACCTTGCTATCTAGGAGGTCCACAGTGACTGGAACACGACTCCGACTGCTGTGTTTGGTGTCCTATTCCATTCGTGCCTCAAAAGTGTTCCCGAAGTGGCAACAAATGATGTCGCAAATGACTGAGTGTTATGCTATCGGATTTTGCGATCCTGACGATTGGTGATAGAAGTTCTGATGGAAAAAAAAAGGCGGGGAAGATTGCAACGGTCGTCGTGCCATCCCAACTCCTTGCTGCCGAAACTTAAGTGGACTGTTAAGCTGGAGAGCAACCTGCTGCATGAGATCACCAGGATTGCAGTTGGCAAGAGCATGACACTTCTGTGACGTCCTCGGGTGGAAATTTGGGGACCACTTTTTTCGGATGCGGTCAACATACCAGTCGGAGATGCATTTCAGGCACCATAGCGGGTCCCACCACTCACAGCCGCCATCTCTGCTGAGCATTTCTACGAGTTCCAAGGAAACTCCAGGAGGCACAGCTTGTATTAAAAGCCACATGCTCTGCCCTTCGCATTTCATTTCGGCTTAATAGTACCTGCAGTATGTGTGGTGAAGATGGTTGTCCTTGTTGATCGAGTGAAACACGGCTGTGTATTCTGCCCAGGTGCATGGCAGGTAAATCAAATCTGCCAGTTGAGTATTGAGACTTGCAGGCACAGGGTTGTGTTTGTACAGCATTAATGTAAAAAGCACTCTTAAGTAGATGTCCTCCCAGTGTCTACAAAGTCAGTCATGTGATCCAAGATACACCCCTCTATGTGCATGAAGCTAGAATTTGTCACCGGTTGAAATTAACTCGCATTAGGGCAGGTCGGCCCCAGTAATCTGAATTAATCTCCAGTTTGTTGCAGAAGCATACCAAATGTCTTTTGTTGGTTTGGCACATAAAGCCTAAAAATTTATATTTGTTTATTTTAGGCAAGACACTATAGACAACTATCTCCTGTGGAAATTCAGGGTTTTCTTCATTACTGAAACCAGTTCTGCACCGGGGTACCTTCAAGGTAGCGTCTTGGGGCCGCTGCTTTTTAATTTGTTTATAAACGATATAGTCAAGCCATTGCAAGTAATACCTCATTTGTAATTTGTGCCGACGATGCCAGTATATTGTTTTCCGGGAACAACATTGATAGATTAGTTTCGGATGCAAACATTTGCCTAGAAAAGCTTGGGTCTCGTGGACCACTTCAAACTTATTAAAAATAAATGAAAGTAAAACGAAAGCGGTTATATTTAAATCCAAAAGCTACAGTGTGCAACGCCACTGGCAAAGTTAATATTAAATTCCGGCGAAGTTGAGATTTGTAAGTACTGTTAAAACTTTAGGTGGTAATTTTTTCACGAACATTTTGCTGGCAGGGACTCCCATATTCCCTTTTCACCTGGCACTAAAACTCTCAAATATCGTAGGCGTTCTATATAGGCATCGCCATATACTACCACCTAGTGTAAAACTTCTAATTTATAATGCGTTATTCATCTCTCGTATTGCCTATTGCCACCTAGTGTGGGGAACTACGACCAGTACAAACATTAATAAACTGTTTTTATTTGCAAAAAAGAGCAATTGCGTACCGTAGCGAATATGTCGTATTATGGACACACTGAACCACTTTTTAATAAACATAAAGTAATCAAAATTCAAGAATATTTTAAATATAAACTTGCGACAGTCTACGTGGCATCCCTTAAATTTTCTGATCATCCATTACACGCGGATTTCTAAATTAAGTTGTGAAAACTATTATGTATGAAGTACGTAGCGCCGGATCCTGGAGAGTACCTCGTCCTAGAACAAACTACGGGCTTCAAAATGTTAGAACATACACTTCCCACAGTACCCAACCTTTTAAAAGAACACGGATGTCTGTCTTGATAGACTTAATAAGAAAACAATACGCAAGTATTTGTGTCAAACTGATTTTTTTACTCTTCTTTCCTGCATGCAGTGATTGTTTTTTCCGTCCACTAGTCTAGTATTATTTTTTTCCTGTCGGCCGATCTGCCTATAGGGGGCAGGGGCTTTGTCAAGCTGCACCTTTGCAGCTTTTTCCCTGTCTCCATCACCCATATGTATCATGGGAGTAAATAAACAATTGAATTGAATTGAATGTCAGGGCAGAGCTTGTCGAGTCCTTTCTCTTCTTTCTGGTTGTGCACGCATTTGCGGCACTGTCGGAAAGTGTTGTAATATACTTCAGTTTTATACTCCGTTGCAGCTTAAGAAACGCAGGACAAGATCCTCCTGCAAAGCCCTCCTCTCTTTCCACTTTAGCAGAGTGGATGCTGGAAAGAGTGAGAGAGGAGGCGAGTCCACTCGGATCTTCTCCGGCATTTCGCTCTATGGAAGTGGAAACAGCAGAGAGCTTTGCGGATGGAGCTTGTCCTGCTTTCCTGAACGTGCAACAGGGTATTGCAGACGCGTTGCATTAATGCCCCTTGGACTGCTGTGTGTGGCAGGTTCAGGACATCACCGCTGTGGACCCGTGCCACAAGTTCACCTGGTGTCTGGATGCCTGCATCCGGGAAAAAAATGTGGACACAAAGCGATCCAGGGAGCTCCAGGGGTTCCTGGACAGCATCAAGCGGGGCCAAGAGCAGGTGCTCGGGTGGGTGTCGCAACATGGCCGCTCTCCTGCATATTCCCTCGTTGAAGATCCTGCCGCTGAAAACTATCGCCGTGGTGTGTTTGGACTGGGCCGCAAGTTTTGCTACATGAACATTCCCAACGTAAGCCCTATAAGGTCTACATATCCAAGGCTAGTAGGCAATAAAATATGCGCAAATTCGTGGTTCATAAAAAAAAACAAAAAAAAACACAGTCTTTGTTTTATACTTAATAAGCATGTTTTTGTTTTTTTCATCGAGGCTTTTCACAGATAGTTGCTGAAGGACTTAATCAGTACAAACACTATCTTGTGAAAACCTACTGCAACCTTATTTACTTTTCTTTTTTATTTGTGCTGCACGTAAGGGCGTGATTCTGCCCGATTAGTCTGTTTATTGGATATTGCATTTTCTGCACCTAATACGGCCGAAATGACATGGTCTTCAACCGTGTTTGCGTGCCGACCGGATGTTTGGTACTGCCCAGTCTACGGAGCAGAAGACGACGCGCCGGAGCGGGAGAAGAGCGGATTTCCCTCTTTGCTCATTTCAGTGGAATGGTTTATATATGAGAAAAGTCTGTTGCTTCTTTTCTTTTTGTACAGTCGAACCCGGTTATACCAAAGTCAATTGCAATAAACCCTTTTCAAAAGTGGGCACCATCTAGGTCAGGGGTCTCAAACACGCGGCCCGCGGGCCGCATGCGGCCCGCCCGGCGTTTGCATGCGGCCCGCGCAGCCAGGCATAAGTGGAGAAAAAATATCATTTTTAATTTAATTTTGGCTTTTGTAATGATGTTTTCACTTTCGCTCACCTCGAGTGTGTAAAAAGCTTGCTAAAAAATAAAAATCCAAGCTGTTCAACTTTGACCATATGCCACGATACATGACGGAAACGTAGAGCGCGGTATCATGAAATAGCGTCTGTGGAAGAGAGGGCCGCTCTTGGTTAAAAATAGATAGTCGAACCGGACGGAGTAGCCGAGGCGTCGGCAAAGGCTTCCAAGAGTCCTTGCCGCAGAGCGTCGAAGCATAGCCTCTTATAATCCTGGTCCACACCTTCACACATGCGGATGGCTTATCCGGGGCAACTAAATTCCCCCTCCATCGCACCCCACTTTCTTCCTATACTCCGTTCACCCCAAAGCGGACAGTGCGGTGGAAGCTGCACGCTCGCTGGACCACTGAACTGTCGACCTTGAACCATGTGACCACTCCCTTTCCGCGCACTCCTGCGCGTTGAACGAGGTCCAAGCGATAAGATTGGTCCGGCGAACACGTAGCTTCCAGCGCACTGTCAGCTTAGGGGTGAACGGAGTATAACCTCGTCAAATCCAGCGTTGGGTTCTATCCCAACCTCCCTTTTGTGTTTATTGTCACTTCACTTGACCTTTGCACCCAAGTTTATCTCAGAAGAGTCACTTCTTTTGAAACTGGTGGATCTCCTCTTGAAACTGGTCAAAGTCTTGGAAAAGCATTTCCAAACTTCTTTGAAACTGGTCAAAGTCTTGGAAAAGCATTTTACTCTCAATGCAGTCACCCCCTCTCCACGCCCAGAGTGATCTTCGGCTGACGGTGGCGTTGTGCACTCGAGATTTGCATTGATCAGCACAGGTTGTTGCGTTCTGTTTTCAACGATTCAGTCTTGTGACGTCAACGCTCAAGCAGACATCTCGATGTCGTTGTCCAAGCCGTCTGCAAAACTCAAAGTTGAAGACGAGAGCGGCTCTTTCAAGAGCGATGGGAACTATCCTATTTCTTCACAAAATCGCGAGACAAGTGCTGTGTTTAATTTGTCATCAGACTGTAGCTGTGCCAAAGGAATATAATGTGCGACGTCACTTCATGTCATGCCATCAAGAGAAGTATGAAGCCCTCACCGGAAAGATCCGAGAACCTGGGAAAACAGCAAGACCTCTTCAAAAGGCGGTAAAACCAGCAACGAAACGGTGAGAGCTAGTTTTATTGTTTCCGAGCTTACTCGCAAACATCGTCCAAGCCATTCACGGATGGCCTGTTCATAAAAAAAAGTGCACTGCTTGGGGGTTGCTGACGCTGTCTGTCCGAGAATGAAGAAGACATTTGCGAATAAGCGTTTTCTAAACACACAGTGGCAGAAAGAATTAATGAGCTCAGTGAAAACGTCGAGAAAGAATTATTCACCCGATCCAACGGCTTCAACGCATTCTCAATCGCCATCGACAAGAGCACTGATATTACTGACAACGCTCAGTGCGCCATTTTGTGAGGGGCGTAAAACAAAGATTTGGACGTCACAGAAGAACTCTTGGACCTAGTGCCAATGAAAGGAACAACCACAGTGCTGATATTGTTTCCGCCCTCGAAAAGTGGTTGATCGTGCCGGGCTGCCATGGGAGAAGTTGGTGTGCCTCGCAACCGACGGCGCACTGTCAATGGTGGGAAAGAAAAGCGGCCTTGTCGGACGATTGAGGACGAAACTCACTGGTGGACTGGATATCAGCAAGCGGTTTGCAGCAGTCCACCGCATTTTCACCAAGAGGCACTGTGCAGTAAGTCACTGCAGATGAAAGAAGTCATGGGCATTGTGTTTGGGGAAGTAAACTTCATTCGCTCCAGAGCGTTAAACCATCGACCGTTTGTATCTCTGTTGGAGATGGTTGGCCGCGAGCATAGCGAAATTTTGCACCACACTGAGGTACGGTGGCTGAGTCACGGGAAAGCTCTGAAAAGGTTTTTTGATCTTCGTCACGAGATTGATAGCTTTTTGAAGAGCAAATCCAAGGCCGTTGCTGAACTGTCCAACTCCAGCTGGCTTTGCTCCCTCGCATTTGTCACGGATATCACTGAGTACCTGAACCGTCTAAATGGGAAATGTCAGGGGAAGGACAAACTTATTACGGCAGTGTATGATGACATCCAGGACGTTTCAATCAAAGTTACAGCTCTGAGAGCGCCAAATGAGGCTGCACAAACTCAACCATTTTCCGACGCTCCAGTCACTAGGAGCACGCGAGCCAGAATCGTGCGACACCTTTTCGGACCACCTGCGTTATCTCCAACAAGAACTCCAGAACGGTTCCAAGACGTGAGCAACCTGTCAAGAGAATTTATAAACTTTTTTCTTTTCCCTTCTCAGCAGGGTGCGACTGGACGACGTTGCCCCCTGAACTACAGATGGAACTGCTTGAACTGCAAGCGAACATTGTACTCAAGCTGGCAAGTTTGAGGACGTCGGAGTCCCGAAGTGTCGTTCCTCGACGAGGCAAACTCCCCTCGCTGCGCCAACAAGCAGTAAGAATAATCCGCCATGTTCGAGAGCACGTGCTTGTGCGAGCAACTGTATTCCTTGCTAAAGGTGAACAAGTCCATTTTTTCACTGTGTGTCATGCACGTCAAGGATGACCGACGAACATCTGCGATCGGTCTTCGAGATCGTCTCCGCGCAAGGGCCAAAGGCGGACATTGATTTTCTCGTCCCCGCTAAGCGTTGTCAGGTGTCAAGCCAGCGTTCATAGAATTTTAGCTCCCATATTTGTGGTTCCCATGAATAAATATATATTGGCTTTCATAGATTGTTTTGGAGATTATCTTTGTAATACTGCGGAATCGCAACATAATTTACGCAGCATGGTTTGTGCAGATTTCGACTGTTCGCCAAAAACGGCGATGGTATCTGGCACGAACCCCGTGTCGGTCAAAATCCGAACGCCGGACGCCACACACTTCAGAATGGCGACAATAACAAATCCAACCCCCCTCCCCTCCCGGCAGTGCCGGCCCCTTGCCAACCTCGGATTTCTGCATGCGGCCCGGCTCGTAGCGCGAGTTTGAGACCCCTGATCTGAGGTGGTAGCCGCTGTGCAGCGTGTCGTTTGCCCAGGGCGTTGTTCCTTGGGGAACTTTTTTTCTTAAGAAGGGCGGGGGGGCTGAGCCTAGGGGCTGGGGGCTGGGCTGGGCTGAGATGTTTATGACCTTCGGTACAAGTGCAGAGAGGGGAGGGGGGGGGGGGGTCAGAAATGCATGTGTCTATTGTAGGGTCGGCTGGATGTGGTGGTGGGGGGGAAAGGAAGGAAGTGAGGGAAGGAGGAGGAGGAGGAGGAGGTGGTGGTGGTGGCTGAAGCCTATAAGCCTGCCCCCTGGCTGCCACACTTGCTGCCACGCCAATTATATGAGTTTGCCGTTGTTTGGAGAAAAACTTCTGAGCATTTGTCAAGCCTGAGGCTTGCTTCGGTGTCGGGCATGAGCTTGGCAGAGCCCATATTAAAAACGAGTGCTGCTTCCAGCGTTCGGCAGGACTTGGATCAGTCGGGCGCTTCATGCCCAAAGACATGGCGGCCCACCGGAGTTGCTTTATGGACCTTTGAAAGAGTGGTTGACTTGGGAATTTGTTTGCTATATTTAAAATTTATTCTATCTGGACTTTACAAAGAGGTGTATTTTAATGCATATAGCATGTTAAGGTGATGCAGCGTGTAGCATAAGCTGGTTGAAGCTACTCTCTTTGTTGTTAAATTTTCAGTGAGGAGTTGCTGCACTAACGCCACGTTTGTGTTTAATGCAATCTCCGACATGCGTAATCACATTTTAATGTACCTGACGCCGGGAGAGTGATGCGACACACAGGTGGAAGCGATGAGCTTCACATATGCGGGGTGCACGGTCTGGCGGTTGGCACAGGTGGAGGACTTGTCTTTGTAAATGCAGTAAAATAAATTTAACTGCCAACAAGACTGTCAGTGTGACTAGGATTCAATGAGTGCAAACAAATAACTCAATTTTCCTTTTTTTATTTTTAGAATTGAAAGGTTTTTAATAAAAGTGTTAATACAAGTACTTGTTCTGGGCACCAACCACAAATTGCTGTTTTACTCATAAGGTGGGTTGTGTTTCTGGCTGAAGATTAAATGGATCTTCTGCAGCCACCTAGGTATACAGTAAAATCCAGAGAGACAGCCCACCTAACACCGAAGAGCAAATCAGTGGAAATATGGAGTAGGCTAGCTTTCATTGTACAATCAAGATAAGTTTTAAATAATTGCTATTTTTAGGTCGTGCCCTTCCAAGCTTTTATGGTGGCAAGAGGCAACGAAGCAAAATAACTGGACTTCCCAGTCAGGAACGTTTGTTTATATCCTGCCATAGCTAACTAGCCTCATTCGCAGCTGAGGCCATCATTGATTGATCCCAACACTATTATTGCTAAAAGTGGGTTATCTTTCGGTGTTTCAAAAAATATACCAAACCTAGCCAAAAATAGGGGTGGGCTATCTTTGGGGTGGGGCATCTCTTGAGATTTTACGGTATGCTCATTCCTAATTTTCGTAAAACTTGTTTTGGGGTAGAAATTAAGTTTTACCTCAAAATGAAGGAACCCTGTATATATAAACAGACCGGTTCTAGCAGTCCAGCTGGAACGGTGGACGTAAAGACAGTGGCCTTTTTATTGTGTTTTTCTCATTGTCATCTCCGACATGTGCACAGAAACTCGTCTTCTTGGACAGGCATTAAACCCATAATTGGATAGCTCATGAGGGCCCACATAAGTTAACTGCTTAACAAACCTGCTCTGAGTGGGGTCTGTAGTAAGATAATCTTTTTTTCTTGTTATAGCCATTTTAGTCCTCCACATACCCAATCTGCTTCAACTTCAAAAAGAGCTTAATTGAAAGAAAAAGATAAAAAATAATTTCTTGTTTTATAAATTATTTACAGTAGTTATCTTCAGCACCCTTCAGCAGAAAGCCCCCTCCAATGCATTAGGGCTTTTTAGCAAAAGGGGCCCATTGTGAGTCAAACTCGACACTCTTAGCCTAAATCTTTCTCCCAGATGTCATAAGAATGACCACAAGTCTTTTTGTGACTGCAGTTTCTAATAGCCTGATGGAAAGGAAATTCTATGGACAAGAAATTGAGTATCTGAAAGAATAAAAGCTCAAACTGAAACACGGACAAAACAAGAAACTTGTACGACAAGGACAGGCGCCTCTTTTCTTGTTTCAGTCCGTGTTTCAGTTTGCACCCTAACCAAAGGGCGATGCATACATTTTTGTACTTGGTGCAAATACCGCTTAGAATGAATTTCTGACGTTAATTACCTATGAAACACGCGGTCGTTTTTCACTACACGCAATAAAAGTCACAGAAAAGATTTTTAAAAAGCGAGTAGCCTTTCACTCTCTCAACCCGCAGCCAGAACAAGTGGCCATGTGATCTCTAGCCGATTAGTATATGCCGCCAATGTTGATCACAGCCACGCGCTGGCGTTAGCAAAGCACAGGACACGTGCCGAGTTCCAGACATTGTTATGGATTCGGCTATTGTTGTCATTGCCTTGATTGGACACGGGCCACAACCCAAATGCTTGTTCAGCTATTGATTATCACGAGCCCGAATCGAGTGCTCATGCAATGCTCGGGTCCAGTCTATGAGCCGCATTCAAATATCATCACTGAGCGGTACTGCGACCGCCCCAGCTACGTCAAGTATTGCAAAGGAGAGATTGAACAAAAACGCTTGCTTTTTTTTCTTGTAATTTTATCGGCAACAAAGGAGTTTTTTGGTCAGTGGCGTTGCGTGCGAGTATACTTGGGTGCCACCAGTGTCGGTCAAACTCGTAGACAGTGAAAAACATTCCAAGCGAATATCGTTGCATGGCCCCTTTAAATGATATGAACCAACTCCACCCAAACAAAGTTTTATTGTATCTGAAAGAGGAATGGGCATTTTGTTGAGTTCAAGCGTAATGACTTCCTTAAGTGAGGTGTTCAGTTTTGTTTTTAGTTTTGTTTTTTTAAATTTCCTTTTATGTTCATTACGATAACTTGTTGCGGATAAGCAGTAGGCCTACCTTTCAACATTGAGTGACTGGGGCTTGGATGTCCATCTCCTTTTTCACAGAGACCTGTCTATGACCCTGTGCGATCCGTATGCCATCAACTTCCTGGCCCAGTCATCCATGAAGATCATTCACCACCTGATCAACATGGAGGGATTACCACGGGTAAGGATTTGAAAGGGAACTGGCTCGGTTCCACTGTATCTGCTGTGAGGGTTGCCTCCCCAATGCTGTTTCAACGTTTTTTTATGCACCCAATAGATGGCACGAGTCGATGCAATCTTTGACTACATATGGCGTGTAGTGTTCGAGTAAAGTTTGTTGGTTGTTTGGCTGACAATTTCGTCTATGGGTCTGCCGCCACCGTGGGCTACTGCACCAAGCATGCGGCTCTGAACATCTGTAACCCGTTTTCATTGTGGCACAACAGCTGGATCTTTCAGGGGAGAATTGGATTATTCTTTTCATCATTTTAGGCTGCTCTCTAGACACCTACTGTTTTTTAAAGTCTCATCTGAATGTGTCACTTCTTGAAAAGGCTCTTTGACAATCGTGGGCGAAAGGAAAGCGAGCAGTATGGTGCTTTTATCTTTCCCTTGTCTGTTTATTTATTTTGAAATGTAGCCGATAAAAGAAATCCCAATGGGGCACTGCTTTCTTGGATGTTCCGCTAAACTATCAGAACTGTGCTGGTCAGTTGAGGGTAATGCACTTAAATTTTGTAGTATAAAAATAAAGTTCAACCAGAATAATGAGTACTATAAGCAAAACAAAGAGGCATAAAATTGGTACAAGAATTCGAAATATACAGAATCTCGAAGTTCAAGGGGTTTCGTTTGTTGCAATTTTGATGGACAGTTTTATACTTATTAGTAAGTTGTAAAGCTACATAGCACTGGAGCCTGCATTATAACTACCTAGGATTCTGTGTTTTCAGAGTTTATTTCTTCTTGAAATTCGGGGGATGTTTTTTTCGGAGTTTATTTTTGGGTGAAAATTAGGGAATAGTCGGAGTTTATATTTGTTACATTCTTTTTTCTCTGAAATTGTGGGTTTATTTTACTGTATTCCCAAGTTTCAAAAATAAAAAAAATATAATAAAAGTCCAGGTACCATACCCGTTGTCCTAAAGCAGGGGTCTCAAACACGCGGCCTGCGGGTCGCGTGCGGCTCGCGATTCGCTAGGACGCAGCCCGCAGGTGTCTCACGGCTGCGAGCCCCCTTCATGTTCAAGTACCGCAAATGGCTTGTACCATAAAAGTCTAATGTTGCCGATTTCTTCCTTTCCTCTAAAGCCTGCTCATACATAACACAAAATACGGTCCGCAAACACAAGCCGCTGCAATATCCTTGCTGTGAATGCCACGTGCCAAGTTTTCTCCTTGAACTCATTGCCATGCGGCATTCGAGGCACGGATCTCGCAGTGACTCGTGTTCGAATCTGTATGCAGACTGCCTTTTGTTCGATGTATAAGTAGTGGTGGGACCCCTGCCTTAGTGTTGTTTTTGTTTCCAGTTCTCTTTCCTCCTGTTTCTCATGTTAAAGGGCCATGAAATGATTTTTCTACTTTCACTATGTACCAGGCACATAGCCAAGGGGAGGGGGCCCATGGGGCCCGCCCCCCCCCGAAATCTTCCATTTTGCTGGGACCTCCTCTCTCTCCTCCCCCTCATTTAGCATTGTGTCATGGCCCCCCCAACCCCCCTCCCCCCAAAACAAAATCCTGGCTACGTGCCTGCTGAGTACTACTTAGAAATACTCCCTAACCTTAATAACCGAAAAAACTTTCCTTAGTTCTTTCTAGTCAATGACAGTCGCCAAAAAAATTCGAGAAATATGAGCATCGTTCATCTCCTCAACTCTGAGCCAGAAAAAGGCGTGTCCTGGCTCCTCTCCTGGCTCCTGTCCTACGCTGCCAACGTTAATCATAGCCACACGCTGAGAGATTGGCAAAATAAAAAACGCACTGCTGAGTGGGTTAAAAAAAATTCTGAAAGAATGCCTCGTTCTTGGTTAGATGGTGATTATTTGGTCAACAAACTCGATTTGTGCAGCCGAAGCAGGTCAGTGGATTCGGCCAACTGTTTTTCCTTGGCAATGTCTTTGGTACTTCAATAAAAAAAAGGGTTTAAAAAAGGGCGAGAGATGAGAGGACAAGTTCACCAGATGCGAAATGTACCGGCGATGGGAAAGTGGTGCTTCTTCGAGGTTAAGAACATAAGATGGCAGCTTGGCAGCGCGGCGTAAGATGGCGGCTTGGCGTTCGACGCACTACACACTTTGGGTCGAATGTCATGACGCTGTTCTGCAGTTCAGAGAGATCTTGGGAACTATCGCAAAGGCGTTAGAAACGGTTTCCCAGAACCGAGAACAACGCTCGGCTGCCCAAGGCGAGATCCTGCTTACCTCAGTCACTGGATGCCAGAGTCGTCATCGCAACCCTGAGCTCTCTGTGCGTTCTCTCAGGCACACTTTCCCTGAGTCGGCTGCTCCAAAAGCCGCATCTCAAAATGAACAGTGCCTCGGACATCGTGAAAGACATGATCGTCGTCTCCAGCGAAAAGCGGAATTTGTTAAATGTCGAGAAGACTCAAAGAAATTTTCGCACATGCATAAGACATTGCCTAGAACATGGGAGCCCAACTAGAAGTGCCTTGTCTAGTGCAACGACCGATGAACTGCGCAAAATTGCCTCCACAGACAGCCGAGTCATACTTCTGCATATATGTCTACATTCCTCTTGTGGAATCCGTCGTGGAAGATCTCAAGCAGCGTTTGTCGGAAGAGGTGCTGGAGCTGTACTGCCCTCAACACACTTTTGCCTCGCCACGTGAATAACAAGGAAGCTCAAGCAAAGCTCAGTATCCTTGCAGCGAAATACGGCATGCTGCTCGGAATGAGAAATGTAGCATTGCGAGCCATCCTCGGAGCCGAACTTTCACTGTGGGTGGCGACGCGGAGACGAGAACAAGAAAAGGGGCCTCTTCCATTGACATCCATTGGAGACACTCCAAGGGTCGGAGCCAGAGCTGTACTCCAACATCAGGACTCTGCTGCGCATTGTCGCCACACTGCCAGGTGGTGTTGCGACAGCTGAGCAGTCCTTCTTCACCCTTCGTCGGATTAAGACTTGGATTAGATCACAGTGTGGCGAAAAGTGACTCAACGGTCTTGCCCTCCTCAACGTTCATCGATATGTCAACGGCGACCAACAGAAGGGGTAGACCACTAGGCGTAGGGAGCAGTGTTGGAGGTAACGCGTTTACTGGTAGCAGCACGTTACTGGTAACGCGTTACATTTTCGCTAACGCATGATAACGTACTCGTTAGTATTCTGAATGACTAACGAGTAAAGTATTTTCGTTACTTTTTTACGGTATCGGCTATCGAATTACGTTACACGTTACTCGTTACTTTTGACCAAAAACTGGTGAAATACATTGGGTATTTGGGCCGTCGCCTGAACACATTACGGTCACGACGCCTGATCTAACGTTTAGAATAGCAATCTTGTGCATAAAACTGGAGACGTTGGGGGAACTAAATTTGAAGGTCACCATGCTCAGCCGGAGGATCTAGCTTCTCTCGCTCGAGGGGGCGGCTGCTTGCGGTCGAGCACTGCATAATGCCCAGGCAATGCCGTATCTTGCTGCTAAGACTTCTGAACCTTTGAGTTTCCCAAAACGGTGGGTTTTCCACTTATCAGCCCATCTATTCACCCATCCATCTCAGAATCCTGCACAACCTTATCGCTGCAGGGAATAAGCATCCATCACAGTAAACTTTTTAAAAAGAAAAAAAAAAAGAACTTTTTGACCAAAGAGAGACATCCGTTAAGATTCGACATTATCTCATTTCTCGAAGGCGAAACAAACCTTCGGCTGCCAGCTAATTCCGTTCGTCCTCCTTTTTTTTTATAGTGTGCATATTTACAAGGTTTGGACGAACGACTGCTAACTAATACGCT
>JAZHYW010030422.1:0-11141 GCA_037355805.1 Ixodes ricinus | reverse complement strand
TGGCCGTTCAAGTTACGTATTGCTGCGTTATCGGTCGGCTCCACGTTTTTCTATCTGTCCGATGGCAGCAAACAGGACTGAGTTTCGGACTTGACTTTTCACCAAGCCACCTTGCTCTGTGACACTTTTTATCACGATTTGTATGTGATGTAATTGCGCGTTCTAGTGAAATTGACAGCAATGTAAACTTCGAGCTCTCGAGAGGTGACGAAATATAAATATAAAATAAATCTACAAAGGAGAGTGTAACCTAATATAAATGTTTAAAAAAGGCTTTGATACTAACAAAAGAAACCTCGAGAGTGAAATATAAACATAAAATAAATCTCGAGAGTGTAATCTAATATAAATGTTTAAAAAAAGGCTATGTCGCGAGCAGAACATTTCATATCGCCAATGACAACAACTACCTGCGCCGCTCCAGGACCGAGGTTCGACCAAGTTCGAGCTTTTTCGAACCTTCAACGTGATGATTCTGAGATGCTGGTTCAACTGAAACCCAACTTTTTGTGCGCATGCGCCAAAAAAAAAAAAAAAAAAAAAAAAAAAACTAGTCGGTGACTTCTACTTGGCGTAGGAAAAGTGCAATATTTGTTGTTCGAGTTTTATTGGCATCATTGGTTCCCATTATTAACTAACGAAAGCGTTGGGGTGCGCGTAGTTTCTCTTCTATATTGTGTAAACATTGGTTACCATTTTATAAAATATAACGCAAAGTACTTTAAAATTTATTTGTTTCCCCAAAATTTGAAATATCTAGTGTAGCAGCGGGCAACACTGTCACATGTTGAGCTTCTTCGAACTTTAGTGTGAAATTCTGCAGGGTTTCCGAGTGAAAGGGTCTTTCTGCACCGCAGAAATGTTTGCACGGCGTAGGTCGAGGCGCCTACTTCTGGACACGTTCTCGCCACTATAATTCTCCCACACGATAATTTTAGCAATGAGTGCATTACTAGAAGTATCTTTGTCAACTGCAACAAAGTAAAATACAGTTGCATTGATTTATTTAAAAAAGGCAATAAAACCTACTATTACGTCTTGTTTTGCAATTTTTATTACTAGACACATATTCGATATTCGATTCGATATTCGAAATAGATTTTTGTCTTATTAGTAGTCGATTCATATTCGAAAATTTCAATATTAACACCCCTATATATTAGATAACACTCTCGATATTTATTTTATATTTATGTTTCACTCTCGAGGTTTATTTTATTGTATCAATTTATAGAACGTGCAATTACATCACATATTGCTATAAAAGCGCTCAATAACAAAGGGCTCAGAGAAAAAGAACCAAACTGACATTGTCTTGCTGCATCGGACAGATAGAAACAGAGTAGACCGATAACGCACGCATCATGCAGCCTGTTCGGTGAATAAACATATTTATAGGAGAATGCTTGTGCACAGATTATTCGTCACTTGCCCGAATATTCGTAGTTTGTGCGAATATTTGCCGTTTTTCCGAATATGCAATTTTCAGATCGAATACCTTTCAGAATAAGGATAATATTCGGTCGTATTCGAATATTCGCACACCTAATTTTTTCATTAAAGTAAGTTGACCTTGAAGGGCTTGGTCGGGGGGGGGGATAAGGGGGGTGCTCACCATTGTTACCTCAATATTGAGTGCACGACACTGGTAATGCAAACACATTCTTTTTCTTTGTTTTTCTTTTTTGGAGGGGGGGGCACATCTACACTTAGTGAGTTAAAGGTGTAGGGAAACCAATTTCAACGCTCATTTTCTAGCTTGAATGTGTTGCATGTTGCACCCTAACCTCAAAAACACCAGTCTTCCGTTGAAAGGCACAAGAAAACTAATTTTAAAGCTAAATAAACGATCTTCCAATGTGCACCTGGTGGATGCATGCGGAGCCTATTTGGGAGGTAGTCTAGCAACGTTGTGGAATCTGCTACGTAGTCGTGACGTAGCAGATTCCTCTGCTGCAGCGCCGCTCTTTGGCATTTCAACATTTTCCTTCTTAGCTTTCCTCCTCAACTCACAAATCGCGCATTGAACCAAAACAGTCCAAGAAGACGGAAAGGGTGGACTCTCCTCTTTCTCGGACCCTCGTTTGTGCAGCCGGATGCAGCCATTCTCCCCTAGAAGATTAGCCAGTACGCTCAAAACTCGGACAAAAGTTGTTTTCCCCACCCCGTTCAGCCCTAAGCTGACAGTGCTGTGGAAGCTACGTGCTCCTTGGGCCAGCCACACGCTCGTCACCCCACGGGCACTTCGAACGGCTCGGTTGTAACGTTCTGACGCTATTGACACCACCACAACGCTGACAACGCCACCAAGGGCAAAGCTCATAATCCCGCCCAGCCTTGCTACGTCACGAATGCGGGGAAACTTTTCTTTCTGTTTTTGTTTGCGCGGATATCCCATGACGCATCGCGCCCTCCGTTCGCTTCTCTTCGAGCGCTCGCTCAGAGTGCACCGTTTGGAACGAAAAATATAGCCAATCGTTCAAAATACAAACGTGCGATTATAGAATTACGGTTATTACACGTCATGCTTGACCTATTTCCGAACGAAATTTGAAAATTTCAATTTTTGTTTCAGTATCCCTGAAGTAATGGCTGGAGAGTAATGGCTGTCGTGCGACAGCCATTACTCTCCGACCGATTTTTCGTACCGGTCGCCGAGATGCCGAGCCAATCGGTGGCCTCCAGGAAGTGATGCATGGTGTGTTGGGCTTGCATACATCTGGCACTCCGACATTTTTGCGTAAGATGCAGTCTACATGTCCGCCCAATGTCCTGGTTTGCAGCAGCAGCCGTGGAGTTCTATGCAGCGGCTCTGAACAATGCCGCTTGAGACTACCCATTTCTTTATAGCAAGCAGCACCCCTATTCGAACAAGCATCTGAAGAAAAGACAGCCTGGCAGCAAATTTGCGCCTTTTTTGGCTTGACAGGTACAAACTGTACCATGCAAGTTCAAGTGAGTGCATGTTGATGTAGCAATTGTGTTTTCATTGTAAGGTTTCGAAGGACCCAGGCAAAAACACTAGTTTTTCTCTTACGCCAAAAAGCAACAAATGTGTAGCTCCATGACAACGAAAATTAGAAAGCGGTGAAAAGCAAATCTGCGCTGTGATGGGATGAACGGAATCGATGGCCGCTCCCGAGAAGCAACTCGAGAAGCAACTTGACAATTAACAAATTACATATTTTATTTTTTTATTTTTTATTTTGGCTTTGAGGTTTTATTAGCGCAAGCCTGAGAGTGTGTATCGTTGAAATAAAGAAGGCAACACTGCATTCTTACTTTTTCTGTGAGTCACCGTTTTGTGCGCAAAAATGAATGCAACGGCTGCTGAACCTTCACCAGAATAGATAGTAATAATAATAAACTTTATTCAGACTCAGTAGTCTTGGCTGGTGGGGCAAAAGGCGATCTAACACCGCCTGACGAGGCTCCACAATATTACTGTAAATATGCATGTTTTTCTATTTCAGTGTACTTCAGCTTTGCATGAAAGTGTGCCTACCATATTCGCAACGTCTCACTTTTAACTTTTAAAATGCCGGTTTCTGATGTTGGGACACACGAAACGTTTAGGAAGATGGGAAGAGTTAGATGCCGGATGCGCAACATCGAGCATGATAGTTATGTGTTTACTTTTACGCAGATAGATGAAAACTACGAAATAATGCGAATTGAAAAGCAATATTATTTTGTTTTGGCACAAACTACTTGTGAGCCAAAAACAGGATTGCTATAATGGCAAGGAGTGCTTTAAAGTACTTGTCTATGTTACAACTACGTCGCTACATCACTGGAAAGATCAAATGAAAATCACATTATCTCAAATGTACCACATCATTTGTCACTTGCGCAGTTGATTGCGTCGTTTCTGCATCAATTTCTGGTCAATCTTCAGTTCTTGAGGGAGAAAATAATGAAGAGAACCACACTCACAAAGGCTGACACACACAGAGTTACCATGGTGCCTACTCCGCACCTCACCGTAACCGCTGGTAGCACTACACTGTACGATGGTAACCGCGCACAGCATCCATTTGCAATCCATGGCCCCGTCGCGTTCTCACGCACGCACAGACGTTGCCGTATTTTTGCCAAATCTTTGTCAAATCTTTGCCAAACGTACCTCAAAAGTTTGGCATCTGCCAAACTTGAAGTTCAGCAGATTCTGTCCATCACTAAATCTTTTGTCTTGCTTTGTGAAGACTCGTCTAATATTTATTTTTACTAATTAACCGCATGCCATCATTATGTGCACAACTTCTGAACTTAATTTTATAACAGGGTATGACTTTTGCACCGTCGGCGTATCGGATATGCGTGAGGAATGGAATCAGCGTTAGCAGTGGCGCACACTGAGTATGTAGATGTCTCCAAGTCAGACGAGGGTTGAGAGGCCAATTATTTATGACAGCACAAATTTGCTTAAGTGATAGTGGTGAAGTGATAGAGGCACAATAAGAAGAGCAAGGTATATTTATAATCATGCATTTATGATCTTATAGAAGAAGGAACATATAGTTAATGCAAGTAGTCACTATGTGTGTTTCTTGAAAGCATCATGCCCTGCCTTCATAACAAATCCAAAACAGTTGCCTTTGATTATATGGGGGAATCATTTTTGCAGTATAAACATTTGCTTGATCTGTTTATTTATGAATTTAAATAAAATATACATTGTGCTCAGTCTCATGTCTCCAGCCATTAAATTTTCTGAAGATATCCAATTCAATTAAGTTTATTTCGACACAAGGGGTTGGCTCCCGGTTGAAAAATGTGTCAGACAGCTTGTGAGTGCCCGACGAAAGCAGCCTGAGGGACGCGATATGTGATTCCGAAAAGAAGCCATCTCGCATGGAAATCATTCGACTGCAGCGTTGTCCATGTGAAAGAGGTGAGTGCCCAGACATGATCTACTGCCTAGTAGGCAAACAACTGCTAGCTGTCTACTTATGTGTGTGTGATGACTTCTGCACGATGTATCTAATTTGACACGCAAATGATGGGCAATATATACAACATCCTGCATCATCCTTTTTCGAAATAGTGTGATATGAAAGGAATCCTGTAGATTTCATAATATTCAGAGCACCAAACCAGAGGAGGGGAGAGAGAGAGAGAGAGGAAGTCAAGACGTCGTCACGTGGCCTACGACGGTGGCAATGCGGTAATCTCGTTGCTGAGTGTCTCCTCGTGACAAGCTGTAAATGGCATATTTACTATGCTCAGGCTAACTGCCGCCAGAAGCGTGAATCACGTGTATTCGCGGGGCGGGAAGTGGAGAACTTGAAAAACCCGACGCGTTCTCCTAGAGTAGCCATCGAAGCCCAAGAGCCCTCACCTGGACGTCGCACTCCTTGTAGAGCGTCTTGTCGCTCACCAGCTGCTTGAGGTACTTCTCGTCGACGTGCTCCATGTTCTTTAGAATGCACATGACGACCGGCCTGAGCGCAGGCACCCGGATCACGGGAAAGCTTTTCTGTAGAAGCTCGCGTAGCTTCTTCTCGCGGCCCTCTTGCTTGCCCAAGTTTTCGATCTGCTGGAGCAGCCGCTCCTTGAGCTCGTCGAGCACGGACGTGTGGAATTCCAGCCTGCAGACCCCGTGCAGGTCGAGCAAAGGCAACATCGGACGGAGAGACGGCAACAGAATGCCATTTTCTTCTTGAAACTCTTCGATTGCGCGTAGGGGATCGGAACAGTTCGTTAGAGCTTCGCGAAGAAACTCCCTGCCGGGAATTCCCACTTCTTCGAGACCCGCCATGCTTAGCAGGCCTCCTTGGGCTGCTGGGTGGGCAGCAGGTTGAAGCGCCTTTTCACCAGGATTCGGTAGCGGGAGAAGCGGTCGTCCGGCGAGAAGCGCGACGGGTGCGCCGACAGTGTCGGCTTCCCAGTTGGCGAGACGTGCTTCAGCGTGTACACACGGTTGCCGCTCTCGTCCAGGTAGTACATCAGAAGCATCGTAGAACCGGAGTAGAACAGCGAGCGCCCTGACTGAAAGAAAGGCACACAAACGCGCCAGCCGACGCCACACACGCGTAGCGAAAAAGGTTCAACACACGAGGCGTCTTCCTCTCTGGATTGGATTGTCTAGAATCTAGATGCTAGATTGGCTGGATATATAGATAAATTCAAATGGCTGAAGCCTTTCTAAAATGTGGTAACTTGCGCCACCTAGCCTAGAAACTGTAAAAGCCGAAAGTAGTAGTGTTGTGCCGCAGAATTCGAACGCGAACTGCTGTGTGAGTTTTTGACATTTTGGTAACATATTTCGTGTTCTATAAAATTAATTATATTTAGAAACAGTAACTCAGGTAGTTCTCGAGCCCGGGAGACAGCGATCACGGTCGCAGGTGCAGTGCATAGAGTTATTACAATAAACGCTAGAGGCTCAGCTGGCGCTAGTGTGCTGTTGCATTTTGAAGCAGACAGCAAGCAGTCTAAATTTGACTTCCGGTAATGTATTCCTATGGGAAAAAGCGAGTGCATTTTCTCTCTGCGCTCGATTATAAGAACAAATATCACGAATAACTTGTACGTACTAGGCACATTGGAACTAGAGCACTATATAGCTCCTTCGGAGCAGAGTAGCGCAATCTAGAACGCCGTCTCTCGGCGACTAGCGGCGAACGCCCGGAGGTTCCAACTCCGGTCAGAAATGCATGGGGAACGTGAGAAAATCGTTGTTTCTTCAATGTTGTGGAGATGTACGGAACGACAATAGTTTTTGACATAATAAAGGAACATTTTAGAATCATTTGCGCTGAGTTGTGTGCCAAGTAAGGACGTAATTTGTTTTTAAAAATTGCACGAGCGGCATTATGCAGCAGACGACGCGGCGACGTCACAGCGTCCACGTGACCCGCTCCGGCCAACCCAAAGAGCCCATCTCCGCTGCGTGCAAAAAGTCGTCTGCTTCAAACGCCATTGCCTTGGAAATTACCTTCTCAAAATTTGCACACGCGTCCGATATTATTAAAACTTTGATAAAGTGTTTAGTGCTTTACCAACTTCACGACAGATTAGTTTTGAAAAGTGTCAACTCGCCGTTTATTTTTTAATTAGCCGTGTTGCGTCGATCTCCATGCATTCTCCCATAGGGCGGGCCGCCTCCTGGAACCCTGAGTACCACGTGACTCGCGCCGAGCTGCTCTGTCGGCCATGTTGTCGGCAAAACACGCGGATCAAAGGATTGCGCTACTCTGCTCCGTAGGAGCTATATGAGTCTCGTAGTCTGGAATTGGAACATTTCTCAGTCACGCAGACGAAATAAATGGTCAGTTACGGCGTTTTTCTTTCAAATTCATCGCATTAAAAACGGTGCTAAAACGGCTTCGTACGTGTATTTTTGTGCACTGTCGGACACTGTTAGCGCGAACACGGCGTCGACGCTTTCCAACATGGGGGATATACGTGCCAAACGAACGAAGGACATGTAGAAAACCGAGAGAGACGGCAAGAACTACGCAGTAACACTGGATAAGTAACTCCTTGTGCTTGCAGACGATCAAAATAAATTGAAAGTCACGCAATATAGTCAGATTTGCAATAAATAAGTACTGTGAAGATGCTTGTTCTGGGTTCAAATTGTTCAAAGCATCACCCGCACGCTCCAAATCTTTGCAAATAAGGGGAGCCAGAGAGCAGGTGCCCGATAAAAACTGCCCGACATGGGAAATAATAAAAAGACATACCTTTCGTAGCTCACGTGCTTTATTTTTTTGCGTTCGAATGTTTCTTTAACCGATCGTAAAGATGCGCACGACGGAGTCATTTTCATCCAATGACAGGACGGGCATATTAGCAATATATAAGCACCACCGAAATGCTAGCGAACCTGAACACACACTACATTCCTTTCGATCGTTAGTTTGCTTAGAACCGTCGCTCGTTTTCACATACCTTCCTTGAAACAGGGGTTTGGGCCTGAAATAGAGCGAAGTTTAACATCGCTCAGTGGTAAAGAAAAATGCTGTAACTAAAGCAATTACACTTTCACAATACCAATAAAGGTACATACTATCCGTTACAACCGATATGACAAAAGTCATTCATGTTATTTTCCGGCGAAGAGACAAAATTCACGCGCGTTTTCCCATAGGAATACACAGGAGGCTGGAAAAGTAGACTGCATGCTGTCTGCTTCAATTTGCAACCGGAAGTCCCGTAGACACTAGCGCCAGCTGAGCCTCTAGCGTTTATTGTAATAACTCTATGGTGCAGTGGCGTCACAAGGGGGGGGGGGGGGGGGAAGGCGGGGCGACGCGGACCACCCTGGGTGCAGCGCTCAGGGGGGTGTCGCGGTGGGCCACGAGAGGAGGGGGGGTTGGGGGAGGTCGCGCGGGCCACGCGAGGGGGGGGGGGGGGTCGCGGCGGACTACCGTCCCAGGTGCCGCTGACCCTCGTGACGCCACTGCGCAGGTGTAGAATCGGTGCGATCAGGCGTATCGTAAGACGTAAAAACAAACAGCAAACAACAGACGCGCGTTGTGTGGAGCTGCAGCCTGGCTAGAAATTGAAGAGAGGCGTTGCGGGGGCGGTGCGAGATCGAGTCCAGGCGCCGACGGGACGCTTTGCGAAAAACTCTTCGTACCTTGAAGAGACCCGACTTACGATCAATGGCAATGGACCACCAGGCCAGGAAACGCCTGGAAAGCGCTTGATATCAAGATTTTATGTCGGGTGCGAGATACCGTCTGATACGGTACGCAGCCTATTGGCTGCTTGCCACCTGCCGCGGAGTTGACTCGGGAAATATGGGAACTCAGGAACAGCCATTGTAGCGATGACGTTCAGGGCAACGCTGTGCGACGACTGCGGGGGATATACCGTCACATGAGCAGGTGGGACCAAATGTAAACGAGCGCGACGCGGAGGAAACCCACAGTGCCTGCAAACCATGCGCGAAATTCGCACAGTTCGCGGAGAAATGGTAGGAAAAAAAATTAAAGACGTTTACAATCTTATGTAACGCCGAATTAGAGCGCAGCTCTTGAGGAGGAGGGGAAGGTGCGGAGAGAGAAGGGTATGCCCCTCTTCCTCATCAATACCCTCCCTCCTCCTCTCCTGTTCGCCTCCCATTTAGGGGAAAATTTCCCGCTAAATTTAGCGGAAATGTATTTTCGCTAAATTTAGCGGGGAATTTTTTCCGCTAAATTTAGCGGGGAAAATTTTCGCTACTTTTAGCGGGAAGTTTTTTGCTAAATTTAGTGGAGAATTTCCCATAATGCAACGACGCGGTGGCGTCACGAGTGAGGTCACTGGTGACCCTCGTGACGTCATCTGTGGCGTCACTGGTGACCGTCGTCACACGTGACGTCACACGTGACGTCACATGTAACGTCCATCATGGGAAACGTCCCATAATGCACCGCGCGGTTACGCCGACGTCGACGGCGACGCCGCTCAAGCCGGGAACGGGCGCCTAAGAGCTGCGCTCTAAAACGGAAGGAGGCCATCGAGAGGCACACACGAGAGATTAGTACCAGATTCGGGAACGCAATGGGAGCCCTACAACAGGAGCTTACAAAAAGGATAGCAGCCAAGGAGCAGGCAACCGATGCAGTAACCAGGGAACTGGAGATGCGGCTTGCACAGGCCATGAAACATAGCTAAAGCTAAGCAAGGCCGAGACACAGGGTGAAAGCCAAATGAAAGGAAACAGGGGAGGAAGAACGGGAAAAAGAGGCAGCCCATCAGGCCAATCAGAACAGCCCAGACAGCGAAGAGACACAGAACAAGCGGTCCCAGCTAAACAGGCAAGCAACAGAATTGCGGAAACCAGAACAGCAGAGACAGGCGCTGAGTGGTGGGTGACTCAAATGTCAACATATTCAAACGCGTCTACCTAAAAAAAGTGTCAAAGGACAGAAAGGTGGACCAGGAAAAGGAGGATGAGGTGAGGGAGGTAGTTGAGACTGCAAGACCAGACAACACAATGGTCATAATCCACGCAGGCCTGAATGACTGCCCGAACCTAAGACCTATACACGAAACAATAAAGAACATTGAGGAAGTGGCGACAAAATACGCAGACTCGGCCATACAGGTCTGCACCCAACCAGAGACACCCGAGATGGATAGGGCAGCACTGGAAACCTCAAAGTACTGAACCGAAGCCTGGACAAGCTATGTTTCAGACATCCGGACAACTTATACCCGTGCCACACGGGCAACTATAATGCCATTTACAACGAATGACATTTGTGTGATCGGCGCATCAGCTAGCAATCTGTCGCGCGTGGAATGCGCTACGCCCGGAGTGTCGCGCGCTGATTGGCCGTCCGCTCAAATGTCTTTCGTTGCAAATGGAATTAGAGTTGCCCGTGTGGCATGGGTATAGAGCTTGTGGACTAAGGAGAAAACTGAGATATCCTTTCAACTTACAACATTACATGGGAGCGGCCAGTGAGGCAGGGGTATGAACTGGAAAAACGCACAAGAGATTTTAGCCAGGGGCAGAAGGGAGGTAACGGACCCGACAGCCTGACCACCACATGGAGGAAGAGTGGGGAGCACACCCGAGAGGCAGCACTGGGAAGCGCCAGCCCAACACAGCGTGAGGGGAGACCCGAGGGCACGGCATGGCCCATGATGGCAACAGACGGAAGGGACAAGGGGACCAGGCTATGGAGCCTTATGGAACGAACAAGGCTGAGTGCCTATGCCATGGAGGGCAGAGAAAACAAGGGCAACGTGGATTCCCACCATGGGACCAGAGGGAAGGTCCCCAGCACAGGAGGGCAGTCGACTCCAAGAGACAGGCCCTGAGTCAAATACAATATGCCCAAAAAACAACCACAACAAAAAAAAAAAAAGAAAAAACGGAGAAGGCAAAAAATATTGCAGCATTTCAACATAGGGGTCCTCAACATGCAGAGGAGGAGCCAGCTAAAATGGACAGAAATCCAAAACAATGCAGACAATGAGGAAATACAGATATATGCCCTAACAGAAACCCACCTGTGGGAGCGAGAGAGGCCATACCTGGACAAAAAATGGCTGGGCTGCAACAGGATGCGAGGGGAGGGAAGAGGAGGAGGGAGTGGGGTATCCATGATCAACAAAGGAAAATATTGAATGCAGCGAAGCACATAGGGAAGTGATAATGCAAAGAGCACACATGGCCCATGGGTAGCAGTTTC
>JAZHYW010030421.1:0-14798 GCA_037355805.1 Ixodes ricinus | reverse complement strand
AAAGTTTTTATGGACATAAAAAGTATGCATTTTAGTTAAACTTTGACAGTTGCCATTCCGCATATCCTCGAGCTTACGCACGCCAAATTTGCTTCTCATAGGACAAATATTAAGAACAAAAATTGTTTTGCGCAAACTTTGAATTGTGATTGAAGGTGACACGACGATTTGCAGTACCGTGCACACAAATGTGGCCCCCATAAATGTATTTCTGGTTCACCGGGACGTCTTTAAATGCAAACTTGACTAATTTCGTAACCATACTTGGTCCTCTTTTTTTTTTTTTTAATATATAAAATACAAAGATTTAAAGATAATCAAAGACACTCAAACTTGAAATAACATTTTCAATAAAATGTTGCCATTTTTCGACCTGCATCACCCCTTAAAAATCTTTCCACGTATCTTGCAGTTCCTCTTCATGTTCGACTGCTTCGAGCGGATACAGGAGGAGCGGACCTGGCGGATGGCCAAGACGTCCTTCGGCTAATCGAACCGACACGGAACCCCCCCGCCCCTTCTTTCCAGACCCATGTTTTAGCGCCGTCTTAACGGAAACGGGAAGCAAAAAGCAAAACTCGGAAAAGGCGACAGAGGAACTGCGCAAACGTGGCAGCAACCCAAACCACCCTCCCCCGTCCCTTCATACGACACCGCTGCGTAGTCCTCGCTTCTTGTTTATACGTGTACATAAACGGGCCTTGTACATAGTAGGTAGGAAATGTCTAGCGGTCTCGAGAGGACGCCCGCCCGTGAGAAGTCAGCTCTCCGTTTCCGTGCGCACTGTCAATCGTTTTCGGTCAACGGCGGGGAGAGGCAAGCGATCGAAAACGTCGTCGTCGCGTTCGTTGAGGACGAGGAAGCCAGGATTCGTAGACGTCGCGCCGTCGATCCTTCTGTGGTTCGAAGACTTCGCATTATCGCTGGTCTTCGGTCGAAAATGCTGCATTGTCGATCACCTTTGGACGAAAACGACGAAACACTGTGTGAGGCATCGCATCGTCCGTTTTCGGCTGAAAACGTTGCGTTGCTGGTCGTCTTCGGTCGAGATTGATGGAACGCGGTCGAAAACTTTGCATTGTCAATCGTTTTCAGTCGAGGATAATGACACGTCCGAGACGGTCCTCGTTGATCTTTTATGGTCAAAAAACGTCACACTGTCGAAGACCTCTCTTTGTCGATCTTTTCGGTCGAGAACAGCTGGACGCAGTCAAAACGCTAAGCGCGTGTTGCCGTCGGCAGCGTCGAAAAGGGGTTTCGTCACGTCTGCCCAAATTTAGCACCTTGCGAAAGCAGAGGAACGAGTTCTGCATGAATGGTCCAGTTCACTTCAATACAAGACTGATTTCTTTTTTTTTTTTTATTGTTGTTGGTTGTTGTTGCACTCATTCTTTGGAAGCCTCATGCAGACTCGCGTTTACAAGGCCCAAGATGCCGCAAGGAAGCGGTCATGCGACGGGACGCCCGCGCGGGATGTCCGACGTGAAACGTGTTTGCGAGCTGGCCCGCGGCGTCCAGTTTGTAAGCGCGAGGATGTTTGCGGGGCGAGCACAATTTGGACTTCGTCGTCTAGTCATTTTGCGCGAGACCTTCAAACAAGTTCTCTCAGTTTCCTCAGGTTCAACGCCTGTGCAGCTTTTTTTCTTTCTCTTTCCTTATTTTTTTTTTTTTTGGTTACACAAAGTAAGAAGGCTGTAAAGACGTCCCCAAAAGTGCCTTTGCGTTCCGTTCGTTCGACGTGGTTCCCTTGTACACCTTTTAACGCGAGCGTTTTCGATTCAGCGGCGTTCACATATTTCTCAATGCGGTTCCGGACCTTTTTCAAAGAGAGTCCTGTGCGGTTGTGGGCCCTCCCCATGCAGTGGCCAAAACTGGAACTACAATTGGCATCCGGCGGTAGAGGAGTTGAACCACCTTTCCTACCTCGTCAGCGACTCAAAGCCCAGGAGGA
Organism: Ixodes ricinus; assembly: GCA_037355805.1. Taxonomy (NCBI): domain Eukaryota; kingdom Metazoa; phylum Arthropoda; class Arachnida; order Ixodida; family Ixodidae; genus Ixodes; species Ixodes ricinus. The sequence continues at coordinate 12,847 of JAZHYW010030421.1, read as the reverse complement.
AGCTGGAGAGGCAACGGCAACTCTCGTTCCGGACACCAAACGTAGTTCGAGCTTTCGCCGCTCGACATCATTTTTATGCGAAAAAGCTCCACTGGCTGTCTGCTCTACTGAACGCAATCTTGAAGGCAGCAAAGTAGAACCTTCACCGGAACCCAGTTCTAGCATTTGCACGAAACTCGGTGAAATTATGTTTCTTAGCCCTGAAGCTCTCTTAATTTATTCCTAATCTATGCATCCTCAGAAGCGAGTTCCCGTATGTCCTGCACTGTAAATAGAGCTCCGCGAGGGTTCTTTTGTGGTTTTTATTCCCACTGCCTTTGCAATTTGCTCGAGAGTTCGGTATGCCAACTTCCAGAGAGCGGTTCCGTGTACCTAGTGTTACGTTCGGGCAATCAGCTAACGGCCATTTAATCTTGCGCCAAACAAACCTTTTAGCCCAATGTTCCCCACACGAGCAACTCCTGTAACAACGCCACGTTCCGTTCCACTCTTTATTAGAACTTGATAGGACACAAAGGTTGATCCGACGGACCATAGTCGGGTCTTGACCGTGGACTTTAAATTTCGCAAGATGCATTCCATTTTTTCTCCCGGAATTTCTGCAGAGTGGTATCATTCCCCCATGGTCCATTTGCAAAACCAAACTTGGCATTTCGATACTAGTTTTTTTGGTTTTGTGTGTGTGTGTGTGACTTTGTTTGAGGAAGGCTGCCGAGGCGAATGCGACAGCGGCGCAAGCCCTTCTGTCTACACGCCAGTGCTAATTTTTGTGGACGTTGGCCAAATCTGCAGCTGCCTTCCGACAGAATCTGTTTGCAGAGAGAGCAGAGAATCGTGGCTTGGGAGGTCGACCTGTGGCGGCTTATTGTTTTTGTTTAGGAGTCTCTTCTTAAAATAAACGTTTAGTGAGAGCTGGAGAAGGGTTGCCCTGTCTTTTTTCCCCTGCTCTCCCAAAGAGCTGCGGCTTTTTCGTGCTCTAATGTAACATAATGCAATCAGGTAAGTGCAGAAGCTCATTCAAAAGTTGCCAAATTTGTTTGTGTTACGCATGTTGGGGAATGGCATAAAGATGCTCGCTTTATGGTAGGGGTGTACAAATATCTAACATTTGGAAATCCAAGTTTTGTGTTCGGTGTGCAGATAATAAAAGGAAAATTGACAGCGACCTACATCTACACAGTCCTCTAACGCACAAAGTGCAGTTTTTCAGGTGCTATCATTTCAAATTGTTTAGAAGACATTAAACCGTCGTTCCAGAGAGTGAAGAACCTTTATTTTTATCAATTTTGCCTCTACGTTGAGCAACGGAAACTGAGTGCACAGGTTGCGTGGCATCAATTTTCCGGCTAGATTTGGTGGAGAAATTGTATGGTGTGCGCCACATCTAGTCGGGTTATGCCGCGTCAATTTTCCCGCTAAACTTGGCAGAAACGGAAGGTGTTTTGGTCGCACGACATTGATTTCTCCACCAAATTTGGCGGGGAAACTGAATTGGTGTGTAGGTCATGCGACATCAAATTTCCCTCTAAATTTTAGTGGGGAAAGTGAACTGGTGTGTACAATCGGTAACAGGTTAAAGAGTCCTAGCCAGGGGGAGGCTTATGGAATTTTAGCCCCCCCCCCCCCAAAAAAAAAAATCTAGCAGACCCTATAACCTACACGTGCATTTTGACCCCCCTCCCCCTCTCCGTACCCAAAACCCAAGTCGTGATCACCCCAGCCAGCTTGGCCCCCCTAAAAACAATACCTGGCTATGCCACTGCCCGTCACCGATTGTAGACCTATTTCACAAGGGCACCGCCATCTTCAAATATTGTCACTTCCAGTATGGGCAAAAACATTGTTTTGCCGTCGCCACCCAAAGAGAATACATTTAGGATATAAGCGTAACCATCGCCCATTCCCGTTTTGTCTCCCCTTTATATTTTTACTATTTGCAGGATGAAATGTTTTATTATTTTTCGTTGCCCATACCGGCAATGCCTAGTAGGTGGCTGGAGACAAGAGTAAGCGAAAAAGGTCTATAGCTCTCTCTACACCAAGTTTCCTGCTAAATTTAGCGGGGAAACTTAATTGGTGTATAGGTCAATTGATGTCACATGACCCAGTGTCCCTGCTAAATTTAGTGGGAAACGCACGTATGGTGGCTACTTTAAATTGCTCGGAGCTCGGCGTCGTTCGGACGTCACTACAACCCCGCGCAAGAAGCGGGCGGCTTGCTCTCCACATACTCTCGAGGGGCACAATTGGTACACACAATTCCTTTTTGTTCGCAAAAGAAGCATTGTTCTTTTCTCAACTCAATTCTTTTTTATTCGACGCTCATTCGTCGGACGGAGTGCATCAATTTACAGAGTCTCTAAACAAAGCCCGCCGACAATTTATGCCGCAAGCGCCGTTACGTCGCGGTGCCGTGAACGCGTCTCCAGCTAAAGCCTGTTTACCACGTCAAAAAAAAAAAAAGCGGTCCCTCGATTTCTGTTTAACGGCGTCGTAGAGCTGTCGCCGGTCGCGGTGGCGTCCCAGCGGCGGTGCTGGATGTGGCAGACGTCCGTTCCGACGCAGGTCTCTCTCTCCATCGTGGCCTTTCGCCGGCGTTTCTACGGCCCGCCGCCGGGACCGCGACGTCCAACGGCACGACACTCCCGGCTTCTGTGACGTCGTCGGTTGCTGCATTGGGACCACTTTCTAACGCATGGAAGGGACAAGACGCTAAACACGCTGGCTGGAGATGCGTTCAAGGCACCGTGGTTACGTGTAGGTACGGGAGAAAACGGGTCTGCTATCGACCTGCGTCCGAAGTTCTGCGTACGGAGGGTAGTCACGGAGGTCCCAGCTTGAAGTGATTCAGCTGGTTGATCGTCCAGTCGCCTTGCACGCCCTTGGTGTATTCTCGGATGAACCTGCGCGCGAAAAACGTGCGACGTAAAACGATTGTGCGCGCTTTGTCGTGCTGACAAAGACTGGGGAGCGCAGAGAGTAAAACCGCCTTGTTTTATTAATTTCTTTTTCTACGCCAAATTTGGCAAAGAAACTGAATTTATTTTGTCAGTCACGCGATGCTGAACTCCCCACCCCCCAATTTCAGGGGGAAATTGGATTTGTGTTTAGGTAGCGTGATGTCAATTTCCCCGCTAAATTTAGCGAGGAAACCACCGTAATATTCCGACAGGTGCCCAACCCCGAAAAATAACCCGACCCCCATTTTTGGCAGCATTTTCTATTCCTTCAGAAAACACCAAAAGATAGCCCACCTCTAATAACTGTGGGGCTCTGGCCCACGGTGACCGCGGCAGAACTGGTGTTATTCAGCCACAACGGAAGATAAATGAACATTGCAAACTGAGAAGGACAGTTTTCTACGCTCCATTGCCCCTCAATGTGAAAGCAAGCTTGGCAGTCTTACAAAGTTTCTTGATTGCACACCGAAAGATAGCCCACTCCTCACTTTCACCCAATTTGCTCTCGCTTCTAGGTGGGCTATCTCTCTGGATATTACTTAATTTTTTTATTGATCACGTGACATTGATTTTCACCGCTGAATTTAGCGGGGAAACTGGATTGCGTAATGCTCCTAGTGCGTCACCCCCTCATGGTGCTCATTCATGACTATCCTCTCGTGGAAAAACGACCCATGAAATACATTCCATGTTTAAAAAAAAAAAACCAGCATTTAGTTAGTTCACAGCTTTTATAAGCGACAGATTTGTGAGTCACTTGCAGAAAATGTATTACTTTTGGGAACAAGCAGATTGTTGTGTTACTTGCAGCCAACAGACGGAGCTACCTATAATTTTAATAATTTAGACCATAAAACAATTGCAAAACGCTGAAAAAGTAAGAAATAAAAAAAAAGAGAACTGAAAACATTTTGGACGTCGAAGAACTACGGTTGCAGACAAGACGAGCTATGGCAGGGAAGAGTTTCAGTCGTCCCGCAACCAGTGCGAGCTCCCACCTTGCCTACGAGCGTGCGCACGCAGCCAAAGCATGGTGGAGGGCAACGAGCGCATGCTGGAAGTCCTGATGTTCGAAGGAGGTTCCCTGCCATTCCCACCCAGTCGGCAACTGTAGTGCAACGTTAGTTGAAAAAAGCATGTCCAGCAAAAGCACATCTGCGAACAAGTTTGGCTCGTCTTTAAACAATAAAGGGGCTGGGACACCTGTTGAGCAATTTGGTTCGACATGGAACATGCTCGCAACTGATGCACGATGCCGTAATCGTCGCGAACCGTTTCGCTGCTTCTTAATTAAAAAAAAAGTGGCATCACCTGTAGTTGGCGACGTGCACCCTACTCCGGACCTGCTCCATGGTCTCGTCTGGCAGCGAAGGTGACTGTCGTATCCTTTCCAGACCGGGCATGTAATGGTAGACGACGGTTAGCTTCGACGAACCTCTGGTCGTTCCCTGCAAAAACGGAAAGACCAACTGACTCGACGAACGACTGTTTCTGGTCATCACCGGCCTTGCGCCTGCTGCACAAGTGGTAAATTTAGCGCATCCCCATGCTTCGTTGTTCTAAAATTGACTGATTTAGGGGTTTTCGATGACATTCGGCAAGTTTTTAAATGGAACCTTATGTTTATTTTGACTCACTAAAAATGTAATTCACCAATTTTAGATAATTATTGAGGAAATTAGGGTGCTTGTCATCCCAGAGGCCGGCCGTAGCTGGCTGCGTGTTCTGAAATTTTTTTTTTCTAAAACACCCTAGATTTATTATTTTTGAAAGCCTTTGCAGAAACACCTGACACAAGCCTTTCTGTTATGCTGGATGCTCCGCAAGATATAAAACTATGCAAACTTACTGTCGTCCATGATGATGCCGATCTGGTACAGGAAGCAGAAGTAAATGTCTGTGAGCTCCACGGACAGCTTCTGACGTTGCTCTTCGGTGAAGCGGGAATAGTTCCTCTGCACTTCGGAAATGGTCTGCATGAAACGTGGCGGCCATTAATACCACCACCCTCGCACGTCGTGAGGCGGAGTACAGCATCCATTAACAAGCTGGAAACCGAGACGCTACAGGAGGGCACAAACACTCCATGCGTTTGTGCACCACTCGTCAAAATTAGCCATGCGGGCCAAAGCGTTATTTTCTGCAAAAGTGTTTTTTTGACAAAGTTTACTAAAGTGGCTCTGTTGCGCGTTTGTTTAGACAGCGGGAAATTAGTTGGTCCCAGTGGTCGTCTCCACTGTGGGTGAACAATTTAGTCCCTGCGGTACGACTGCGAGCCCGAGGTTTTTAATGTGCGTTACGCATTGGTGATTACGCAAATGCGCGCCGGTACGACGCACGCCCAGATCGAAACGGGCAGGGGTGGGGATCAAACCCGGGATCATCGGGTTTCGCAGCGTGAGCTTTTGCTCACCGGGCTGCGGTGCGCCAACACACTCACCGCTGATCCGCCCAAAATGGTGCACTACTCCCCATCAAATTTTTCTATGTTCAAAAAATTTTTAAATAATATTTCCAATCAGCAGTCTTTCACATGACAGAGGAGGGATGGATGGAGGCTAACGGCTGTGCCTTTTACAACGGGTGGTAGCTTGCGCCGCCTAGCCTAGAAACCAAAAGTGTGATTCGTCCCCTCGCCCTTTTAAGTCAATTTGCTCCCCCTTCTGCATTTTTCCTAACCACCACCGGGCAGTGTGGGATATTGCCAGGACGACCTTTTTTGGGGGGGGGGGGGATTGGGCCAAAATATCTATAAACACCACTCGCTTATCGACAATGTTTCCCACGGTAATTTATTTCCTAAGAAGAGTACCTACTGTCTGAGAAAGAGAACTTTGAGTATGTATGGAGGAAGCTAGCCACTGAATATGCTTTGCTTCGATGCAACGACAGTTCGGCCATCTTGGTCCTTAAAGCCGTGGCTGGCAGTCAGTTTACCCGAAGCTCTACCTGTAACCACTGGAAACGGTTTTCCGTCCTCTGGAGACGTTAAAACAGATCGAGGCAGAGCAAGACGCTGTCGCCCAAGCCTCCCGACGCAGTGTCCAAAGCTCGAAAAGTCCCACTTTCGAATCGCAACTGTCGCCGATAGCGCCCGCCCGGCACTAAACACCAAAACGGCGGTGCTGAGAAAACAATTGGGGAATTAAGCAGCGGTACCTTAAGCGTAGCTGATTGGATGGATGGAAGGATGCTAACGGCGGTACCCTTTATAATGGGCGGTAGCTTACGCCACCTAGCCTAGAATTTAAGAATTCAGCCGCTCTAGAGCAGTGTGGCCAATTTAGCAGCTTTCCCGCTAAATTTGGTGGCTTTCCGAGTTGTTTTGCGGGAGAAATCATGGATTTGCAGTCGGCGGGATTTCTGGCAGTTTTCGAGTCGTGTTGGCGTGCTTTCTGGTGGACTAAAACGTTCTCCCGTTTACGTCCGTCCGTCGGTCGTAGAGATGGCTTACATTTCTTTGCCGACCTAGAGTCGCGGGGTTGTTATTTTTACTTCGCTCTCGACAAAATTGCTGCTTGGGAATAACACTCACGATATCTTTGAGATAATAAAGGGGCGTAACGTTGAAACATGGTGTTAAAAGTCATTCCTGGCCTGCGCCTTAAAATGGCGATTTTTCAAGATTCCTTTAGCGGGTTTTTGATTTTTCGAGCTGGCAAAAACTAGTCCAGGGGTAGCCTTTCCCGCAATCAATAAGAGAAGTTGACCAGTTTGCAAGGAACTGATGTTGAGTTGCGTTTCCTCCCCACTCTGACTCGTCGTAACTTGGCAAACGGCAAATGCTACGGCCCCAGCGAGCCAGTCGGCGCATTGGAAGGGGACCTACCACTAGACTCTACCTCACCAGTTGTGCACAGTGCTGTCAAAGCCACAGGCAGGAGAGAGAGAGAAAGAGGAAAGCCGTCTTTATACCAATTTTGAGCAACAGGCTAATCGTCTATAGGGGGACAAAAGCAACGTCTGGGACACGCGAGAGAGGGTCCAGGTAAGAGAGGAGTTCCTCCTTCCCCTCTCCTCCAACTGTCCGACTTGCCGTCTCGCCCCTGCACCTTTTGGTAAAAACTGTCGCGTGCTTCGCCTCCTTCGCTCTGATTGGCTTGAGGGAGCCGTAGGCGTTCGCGCTCGTCAAGTTACGGCAAAACGAGGTACAGCACGTGCCGGCACGTCCAAGCTTTCCAACCTTCGAGCGCCGTCACTTACGGGGCTGGCAACCAGGCCTTCCAAGGACTTGAAGTCTCCTCTGGCCACCAGGGCAGAGACGTACGTTAACGCCTAGAAACATAAACGAGATTCGCCACCTGTGACAGAACACAAAAACCCATCACGTTCACTGTAGCGGACAGTGAAGAGATGATTGGGGTCGTAAGGTACCTGGGTACTAGTCACTGGAAATCAGTAACCATACTTCGTTTCACCTTAAGTTGTGACGCAGCCGACCCTGCGTGCTGGTGGGACCAATCGGGCGGCTTCGAAAACGTACCATCATGTTTCTGTTCATCATCGTTGAAGCAGTCACGTACAGGGAAGGCCTGGGGACCTGCTCTTTTGACGCTACGATTGGTTCTATCGGCTTGTAGGGTCAGCTGCGTCTGGACTTGGGGTGAAACGAAGTATAGGTGCTTTTCATGCATCTCGGGTCCTTTTTTATTTTTTGGGGTTAAAAAAGTGTCCTTGGAATGATGTTACTATTTGTAACAATAGCTAACTTTCGAAATGCATTAAATTTTTGCATGTGTAGGTGTAAACGTCTGCTTAGGTGCATTCCTTTTAGTAGCTTTTACAAATCTGGAGATGTCCCTAGTTATAAGAGTACAAATCACAGGTGAAACCACCAGTTTCTGTATTTTACCTCCAGTATCATTTTTGTAACTAAACTGTTAACAAATATTCTTGAAAAAAAAATTCAGTTTTTTTTTATTTTGGTGAAGGAAGACCAGCGACGCTGTACTATGGTGGGAATGAAGTAATGGCCGGCCGCAAGTCGGCAAACCAGAGTGGAAGGTTGCCGCCATCTATGAGCGACGGCGGCAACCAGACAACCGGCAAGATTGTCTGGTTGCCGCCGTCGCTCATAGATGGCGGTAGCTATCCGGAGTTTCGTGTCGAGATTTGTTTGCCCACGGACACGATACCGCTGTAAAAAAAAGTGATGGTCATTGATCTTAAATTATTAGTGTGAGGTGAAAGTTCAGGCTAAGAATATGTCGTTGCAATGCGCGAAACGAGTCTACAAAGCAGCTGCCACCAACAAAGCGGCTAAAGACACACTGTGACGGAAATTTTGCCAGACGAAGGCTCGCCGAAGGCAGTCAAGCCAAAGGTCACCTGTTTAGCTCCATTCAAAAACTCCGTCTGGTTGTAGCCCATGTCCAAGTACGGTTTGATGATGAAAGTAGCCTGAATCCAGTTCTTCAGCGTCAGAAAGAAGCTCGGCCAGACGATGCGTGGACAGTTCATCAAGTCTTGGTCTTGATTACCGCTCCGACTAGCACAGGACCTTTTGGAATTGATGAGAGGTGCACATAGTGCATGTGATGAAGTCACACTACCTCCTAGGCAGTGTGAAGGGGACTGCTGAGGAACGTCCTTATGTGACGAGAAGTGACGGTAACGTAACGTGCTGGCGGCAGCCCGGGGAACTTTAGTGTTGGTTAGAACTTTGAGGAAACTCGGTTGTGGGAACTTCGCCAGTGAGCACCTGAAGGACGCCATCTTTCCTGAACGTTGATGTTTACGCTGATCGCGTTTATGCCTCGAACTTTCTGTCTTTTCCGCCTTTCCGCTCAATTTGGCGAAAATAAAAGTAATCCAAATATAAAATAAGAGCTTTCAGTTGAAAATTAACATGTAATAAATATGAGAGCTAATAGGTTGGGTTACCCATTGAGCCTATGTATGCAAGTTGTGTTAACAAACGTTGCTCGCCTGCTCGCAAGTTACTTTCCAGAAGCCTAAACAAAAATATTATTGTTTAAGATAGCACTAAAGGTTTGATTAAAATTATGCATTTTTAGTAAAAGTAGGTAAAGCCGTTTGGTCTAAAAAGGAAGTTACATTTAGGGGTGTCGCGAACTTTTGTCGAACCAGATTTTTACGTCGAACTTTCGGGGTTCGACTGGGTCGAACCGGTTCGACGAACCTTCGAACTTTTCACCAGATTCGACCGGTTCGAATGCGGTCACTGGCGGCCATCTTTTTTGGTAGAGTTATATCACCTCTAGCAGGGGATGGCATCCACGTGATTTTCTTGAAGCCTAGTCATAAAAAAAGTCGGCCCGGAAGTGCGCCGGTTGGAGGTATACTCTAAAATTCCACCTCGTTCGGTGGGATTTACGAGCTACGTAGCCGCCGAAACTGCCGGGCGGAAAGACGGCGGGTTGGTCCTGTCGGTCCTGTTGTTTTGGCGTTTAACTTTTAAGACGGACGGAGCCGACCGAGGAGCGACGCGCGGCGATGCCCGAGATCGTCGAGATGCGGAGTCTGCGATCCACCGAAGCGTGAAATCCGCGTGATAACGCAGAGCACCGCCTGAACAACAGTTCTGACGACGGAGAACGACATCAAAGGTGTAGTCTCTATCGAAGAGTCACCTTGCAAAGTGTTTGCGTTCGCGGCGGTCGCGCTTGATTTTGTGGACGCATCGTCCACTGGAGTTTCCTAACCGCGATGGGATTGTGTAGTGTAAGAAATTGCAGTAATCGGTCCGAGCGGTCGAAGAAGTTGCCCACTGGTGTTTCGTTTCATCTGTGAGTGCGTACACCCTTTGCTGATGGAACTTCAAAATTAATATATATCGCTTCCGAATAGGCTCCCAGTTTCCCGAGACGGCGTGTGTCGCAACCGATGGGTTTAGGGGAAGCGGTTGGACCCCTCAAAAAATAGCGTGATGTGCTCGGCGCACTTCCAGTCCGAGGATTTCGAGCGGAGCCTCACTGATTACCACGTCTTCTGTCAACCTTGTAAATATTTTGTCCGTCTGAAAGGGGCACCGAAACTATTTTACAAGTCAATGTTGTGTTGCAAATCAAGCTATGCTGTAAATAAGTGTTCCGTATATTGTTTTAACTTTCGAAGTGGTTCTAATGTAAATAAAAGGTGATTTAAAACACTTTACGAAACAAGTGTATCTAGGCTTTACTCGCAGCGACAATATGAAGCTGCCTCAACAAGGTAAGTTGATATCCCACTAGCACAGCAGGAGGGAGAGACGATTCGTTTTCATTTCTATGTAGGATCTTCCGAATTTTCGGGCGGACGCCTCGCATCGCTAAATCATTTCTCGTTGCCGAAGACATCGCAATGACGGCGTCTGCTGCTCTCGTGCGCTTCCGCAGAAGAAAGATTCTTCATTTTTTTGCAATCAGCTCGCGGAAGAGAAAACTAAAGCGCGCGGAAGGGCCGCTGCCCGGGGCCTGCTTGCTCGAATGCAGCGTCTCAGCTGAGACGGACGTAAGAAAGCACTGTCAAGGTTGGAGCGCGTGAGACGTGATTTAAGATTGAACGCTACCTTTGACAGCGCTTTCTTGAGACAGTCGATCTCTGCTGAGACGCTGCTTCGAGCGAGCCGCTCGACTTACATTGCGAAGCCCCTAGAGATTCACAACGACGTAGGTGCACAGCAAAGAAGTGTTTTAGTTCTAAAATTCCACATTTCAAGCCCTATCCGTAGCGGTCGAGAAATACAAGGCAAAAGAACGACAAACAGACGCTACAAATCCGACACCCACCGCCTCCGCGCTCACTGCCTGCTCCGCAAATACAAGGCAAAAGAACGACAAGCAGACTGACACCCACCACCTCCGCGCTCACTGCCTACTCCGTAAATACAAGCCAAAAGAACGACAAGCAGACGCTACAAGTCCGACATTCACCGCTTCCGCGCTCTGCCTATTCCGTAAATACAGGGCAAAAGAATGACAAGCAGACGCTACAAATCCGACACCCACAGCCTCCGCGCTAACTGCGTACTCCGTAAATTGAACGTACTACGGCTCACCATAATAGCGCCTCTACTAGAACCTACCAGAAAAAGTCACGCTGCGCTGTGGGACCGACCTCGTCCCGAGTAGTGCCACTAAATAAGCCACGCGCTCAGAGTAACGACACTTGGCCATATTGTGTCTTAAAATCATGGTTGCCAGTTATCTGAAGCTTTATCGGAAATCACGGGGAACGCTTTTCCGCCCTCTGCAAATGTTTAAACAGTTCAGCGACAAGAGCAAAGCAATATTACACGAGCTTCCTAACACAGAATCTGATGCTGACGAGGTCGCACTTCTTTGAATTATGACGATTAGCAGTTGCGTCTGCTCTGCATACGAGCCAAAATGGCGGCGCCCACAACAATGTCGGGAAACGGAGTGCCGATACTCTAAGCGCAGCTCATTTAGTGGCTCGTCCTCGAGATGCGCCGTTTCCGGAAAAAATGTGAGGAGGGTAGGGGGAGAGGCGGCTTCAGAGAAGAAGGTTGCCTTGCGGAGGCTAGAGCTCGTGACGTCGTGCCACCCCCTGCCTCTAGCCAAGATACAGCTGCTGAAGCCACCTGGCAGCCACCATCATCCATCCATGGCAGACGGCGTTTTGGCAGTTGTTGTGGCATGCTGCCATCAAAATAGCGTGGGTGATATTCCGTGATTGATTGAAATTGTTTGACGAAACATGTTTTTAAAACCCGGCGTGAACGGTAGCCCGGTCTTTGAGGGCCCGGTGAAAGTTTCACGAAATCGCGCAGCACCGAGGAAAAGCAGCAGAGCACGCATCGAAAGAAGCATCGAAAGCAGACGGCGGTACGAGTCTGCTTTCGATGCGACCTGCGCTGTTTTACCCCGGTGCTGCGCTTTCATAGAACTTTCGCCGGGTCCTCAAAGAAGTGGCTACCGTTCACGCCGGGTTTCAAGAATCTGCTTCGTCGAACAACTTCAATCAAGCACAAAATATCACCCACGGTACAGTGTACTAGATCTACGGCTAGTTTATGGCAGCCTGCCGCCATTGCGCTGTCCGCCATATTACTATGATGGCTAGAGATGATATAAGTCTACCAAAAGATGGCCGACGGTGGCCGCATTCCGGTCCATAGGTAGAGCTGGTCAAACGCGATCCAGCAATTGTCATTGAGATCAGTGGGTTCGACTTCAAGGAGGTTATAATGGAGCAGGAGGTGGCGTCCCTATCCCCAATACATGGAGCGAAGTGTAACGGAAGTAGGCGTGGCTACGAGCTGCGACGGACATTTCTTGACCAATGGGAAGCCTAGTAGTGAGCGCCGCCATTAATTTCGGTGCAAACAACCCTCGTTGCCATGGCATTTCCGTGGCAACGCGATTGTGTGCACCGAAATTACTTGGCGGCACCCCTGTTATTTGAAACGGCGCTTAACGGGAGACTTTTAAACCGGTATGGTCGGAATTGGATGAGATTGTTGCAAACGAACGCCTGGTTGCCCAGCAGAAAGTAAGTGACTTGAGTTGAGACGCTCTAGACGACGCACCGACTGAATCGGTGTCGAACAGGCGAGATTTCGAGCCCAACACTTGCCTGGCCAGTAGGACTAGGAAGTCGGCGTGCAGCGGACGCTCTCGACACCGCGCGACCGCGCCTGGAGCGTCGTCTCGAACGAGTCGTCGTAGCGCGGCTTCGAAAGCGATCGCGAGTCAGTTATCGTAGGCACGAACGCTTGAGAAGGAGCTGTGGTGCGTGTCGTGCTGAGAAGGGCATCGCGGGTTGAGAGCCGTACAAATTCTGCTTCGAGTAGATGTTGGTTTACTCCGCCGTGATGGTATTCGGGTTCGCATCGAAACATCTTTGGTGCGCCGATCGAATCGAAAGCCAGCCGCGACAGCGAGCAGACGAAGCAGACCGCAGGCACGAAGCAGACGTAGCCT